>RJWT010053672.1:0-10392 GCA_004365215.1 Cuniculus paca | reverse complement strand
ATAATTTCAATTCCTTTGCATTTATTTAAGCATGTTCTATGGGCCAATATATGGTCTATTCTAGAGAATGTAGCATGTGAAGCTGAGAAGAATGTATACTCTGATGTTGTTGGGTGGAAAACTCTGTAGACATCTACCAGGTCCATTAGTTCACAGGTTTGATTCAGTTCTGTTATTTCTTTGCTGATTTTCTGTCTAGTTGATCTGTGTCTTTGAGTCAAGGGTGTGTTAAGGTCTCCTGTTATAATTGTGTTATTGCTTATTTGATTTTTCATTTCTTTTAATCTTTGTTTTATATAGTTGGGTACTCCCATGATTGGTGCATATATATTTAAGATTGTTATTTCTTCCTCTTGGAGTTTTCCCCTAACCAGTATGTAGTGACCTTCTTTATCTCTTTTGACCATTATTTGTTTGAAGTTCACATTGTCTGCAAACAGAGTAGCTACTCTTGCTCTTTTCTGGGTTCCTGTTACATGGAGTGTGGTTTTCCATCCTTTTACTTTCAGTCTATGAATTTCCTTTTGAGTTAGATGGGTTTCTTGTAGACAGCATATGGTAGGATGTTGTTTCTTGATCCATTCTGTCAGTCTGTTCCTTTTGATTGGTGAATTGAGGCCATTTACATTAATGGTTATAACTGATATATATTGGCTTGTTTTAGTCGTGTTGTCTTTCTGCAGTGGTTTCTTTACCTTTTCCCTCTACTTAATTGTTTGCCCTGCTTGGTGTTCTTCTTCTGTTCATGTTTTTGACATCGTAGCTATTTTCATGTTTATCTAGAGTATCTTTCAGTATTCTTTGCAGGGTTGGTTTCGTGGTCATGAAGTTCTTCAGGTGCTCTTTGTCATGGAAGTATCTTATTCCTCCATCAATTTTGAAGGATAGTTTTGCAGGGTACATCATTCTGGGTTGGAAGTTGTTTTCCTTTAGGACTTGAAATACTTCACTCCATGCTCTTCTTGACTTCATTGTTGGTGTTGAGAAGTCTGCTGTGACTCTGATGGGCTTTCCTTTATAGGTGATTTGCTTCTTTTCTCTCACAGCTTTTAATATTCTGTTCTTATGTTGAATTTCTGGAATGTTGATAATTATATGTCTAGGTGTTGATTTATTTTGGTTATGGGTAGTTGGAGTTCTTTATGCTTCACTTATGTGTATGTCAGTTTCCTTTCCCATGTTTGAGAAATTTTGAGCCATGACTTCTTTAAATAGTGATTTTATAGGATTTGTGTTTTCTCCTTCTTTTTCCTTTACACCTATTAGTCTTATATTGTTTTTCTTTGTGTCATGTTGCAACTGCTGAATTGCTATTGCCCGATTCCTTTTTATTTTTAAAAGATGTTTCCTTTCTTCCTCACTAGCTGCAATCATGTCTTAGAGGTCTGAAATTCTATTTTCATATTCATTGAGGCTGGTTTGCCAGCTTTGATGGCCTTCTTGATTTCCTGGATATCTCTTTGAATCTGTTTCATGCAGTCTAATTCTTTCTTGTATTCTTCATTCAAGGTTTCCATTCTTTTGCAGTGTTCCTCTATTGTTTCAACTGTATCTTCTTTAGATGTGTTTAGCATTTCTTTCATTACATTTATCAGCTCTTGTTTTACCTGGGAAATCATTTCTGACCTCAGTTCCTTTAAATTTTCATACTGTTGTTTCTTTACTTCAGTTATCATTTCAGAAATTTCAAGTGTGTGGCTCATATTTTCTTCCGTGTCCGTGTCTCTTTGGCTTGTTTGGGAAGGAGTGGAGGTGCAAGATTGCATTTTGCTCTTTCATTTTGTCATTTTCCTGTATTCCACTGTGGGAGGTAAATCCAACATGCACAGTTGAGGTGCCAAGGCTATGTGATACTCACAAAATGCACCTAGAAGATGTACTTTATGTCAGAAGGTTGAGTCCATTTTTTCTCAGAAGTTAGGAACTCTTCAAGTTGTACTACTCCTTTCCTTAAACTCAAAATTTTCAGTTTATCATTTTTCTCTTCTGCTGTGTTTTCTTTTTTGGTACTGAAAGTTGAACTAAGACCTTGTACTTGCCAAGCAGGTGCTGTGCCGCTGAGGTATATCCCCAGCCTCTTTCGTTTTGAGACAGGGTCTTGCTATATAGTTCAAGAGGGCCTTGAACTCACAGCAGTACTGCTGCCTCAGCCTCCCAGAGTGCTAGAATTATATAGTGTGCCACTATGTCTGGCTCAGTTTGTTGCTTTGATGTGTGCTGTTTTTGTAGAAATTTTCTATTTTCTTTGCCTAGTGTTTTCTTTCTGTTCACTCTCAATTTTATTGAGAATCAGTTTTTGATATTAAAGTTTCCACCAATGTCCTTATCTTTGCCAAATTTTCAACATAGTCCAAAACCTCAAATCTTCTGCTTTTTCCAGCAAATAAAAATGAGCCTTATCTTTTTGAACTCATGACCTCGCACTTGCCAGGCAGTCACTTAGGCCACTGAGCTAAATCTCCAGTCCTTGTCTTTTTGAGACACGGTCTCACTGTGTCATTCAGGCTGGCCTTGAGCTTCCTTTGTACCACAGGCTGGTCTCGAACTCACAATGATCCTCCTGTCTCAGCCTCCCAAGTGCTGGGATTACAGGCATGAGCCACCATGCCTGGCTACTTTTTAAATTCTTTTAGTCTTTCATTTCTTTCTTCAGATCCTTTCATTCGTTTTTATGTTTTGTTTCAGAATGGGAGACGGAACTTAAAACCAAATGCTCCACACTTCAGCAGGAATTTTTGAGGAGTAACATATCCAATGGAATACAAATGGTAAGAATAAGAATAGGTATATCTTCTACCCTCAAAGAAAATCAAGAATTACATCATAGTATATCATCAAAAATAAAGAGATATTTGAGAGAAGCAGATACACACAAAAGGGAATGGTATCTCTGAAGAGATATTCTGAATGTAATAAATTTGGCAGTCCTGCAAGCCTGTGGTGAAATGTAATGTTTCAGAATTCCCACAAGTATACATTCTCACTTACGGTTTTTTAAAAGACCTTTTAGTTCTTAAAAAAGTTTCTTGAAACTCTACAGGAATCTTTTTAAGATTAAAATAGTTGGCACAGCATTTTGGAATAAGTGTCCAATCCTATCTTGTAAAATACATTAAGAGAGCAGGAACTGTATGCATATAATTACTTTTTTTTTTTCTCGTGGTCCTAGGATCGAACTCACAAGCTTACACTTGCCAGACAGGTACTTATACCACTGAGCTAAATCCCCGGCCCTTATGCATATAATTACAATGGCAATCATTATCATCATCACCATATTTCTATCACCAGATGGGTGGTATCTATTAATTTGCTTCAGAAAATCCTTTAATCATCACTCATCCCTCTTTACCAACAGGAAGGAAAGCACAGTGGAGGAGAACTCTGTGACTGGAAGCAATATGAAAATTTCTTCTGTGACTACACATGCCTTAAGACACACATGAAAACTCAAAGTATAGGAAGCAGTTATGATTGTGATCAGCATGAAAATAATTTCCTTACTGTTCAACAGGAAACCTGTACTGGAGAGAAAATTTCTGCATTTAAATAGAGTAAAGAAATCTGCATGTCACCAAATGTTGTTTACCAGAAAACTAGCATACAAGAGAAATCCTTTGAATGCAGTGACTGTGGGAAATCCTTTGTTAATGAGTTATACCTTCAAGCACATTGGGGAATTCATGGTGGAGACAAACTATGAATTGAAGGAATATGGGAGAAGTTTTATAAACTCTGCAAGCCTTCCTGTGCTTATAGAAACACTTAATGCAGAAAAAACCCTTACAAATGTAAGGCATGTGGGAAAGGCTATAGATACCCTGCATATCTAAATATTCACCTGTGAACTCACAGTGGGGAGAAACCCTATGAATGTAAGGAATGCGAAAAAGTCTTCAATTACTCTAATTCATTTCAAATACTTGGAAGAACTCACACTGGAGAGAAACCCTATATACGTAAGCTATGTGAGAAAACCTTCACTGAATACTCAGGCCTTAGTATACATCTACAGTCTTACAGTGGAGAAAAACCCTATGAAAGTAAGGAATGTGGGAAAGCATTTCTTACATCCTCACATCTTACTCAACATTTAAGAACTCAAACAGGAGGAAGCCTTTTGTATGTGTCAAATGTGGGAAAACCTTTGCTATTTCTTCAAATCTTAGTGGACATTTAAGAACTCACTCTGAGGAGAAGGTCTGTGAGTGTAAGCTATGTGGGAAAGTATTCAGGTATCCCTCATGTCTTAAAAATCACATGTGAATTCACAGTACTCAAAAGTCCTACACATGTAAGGAATGTGGGAAGGCTTTTAACTATTCCACCTACCTTAGAATTCACATGCAAATCCACACTGGAGTAAAACCCTATGAGTGTAGTGTGGAAAAGCCTTTAATCATTCCAGTTCATTTCATACACATGAAAGAACTCACACTGGAGAGAAGCCCTTTGAATGTAAGAAGTGTGGAAAAGCTTTCATATGTTCCAGTTCCTTTAGAATTCATGAAAGAACTCACATTGAAGAGAAATCCTATAAATGTCAGCAATGTGGGAAGGCCTGTAGTCATCGTTGCTCACTTTGAAGACATGAAAGGACTCACAGCAAGAAACCTTATACATGGTAAGGAATATAAGAAAGCTCTCATATACTCCACTTTACTCTGAAGAAGTGAATGGACCCACACTGAACAGAAGCTATATCTAACTTAATTAGTAAGGAGTAACAAGAAGCCAGTTTGCCCTTTCCGTGGCTGCTGCAGGCCACAGGGGCACCGAGGAGAAGAAACAAGCCAATTCACTCTCCTTGTGAGTTGATGGAAACCATGCTGGGCCAGGAAGGAGTAACAAGATGCCAATTCACCCTTCCTGCGAGCTGGCACAGGCCATGCAAGGGCTGGGAGAAGAAACCAATTCACCCTTCCTGTGAGTTGGTAGAAGACATACTAGGCCTGGGAGGAGTAATAAGCCAATTTGCCCTTCCTGTGAGCCAACCAGTGCGTGGGCTGGGAGACCAGAACACCACGCCCCCTGTCCCCCTCCCCCCATAAGCGACTGGCTAATTCAGAGGAACACAGACTTTGTTAGCAACTGAGGTACAAAAACAACACTTGTATTATTTGATTGATTTTGCAGGCCTAAGGCCAGTAGTGCGAGCATCTATTAAGAGGATAACAATATGCAATATAGCAAACAGGCAATTTTCTTCTGTCTTGTTTTTGAAATCCAATATTATTCTCACTGTTTTGCTTTGTTTTTTTGTTTCAGTATTCCGTTTTGTTTTATTTTATGCCTGGTGGTATGGGCAGTAAGTTTGATGATAGCAAGAGGCATTATAGTAGCTATTTTTGATTTCCTATTATCCTGTTTTGAAGTTCTGTATCACTTTCACTGTTTTGTTTTGATTGACTTTGTTTTATTTTGTTTGGGTTTATTCTCTTTAAAATATGCATTCATTCTTTTGATTGGTTTTGTTTTGTTTGATTTTATTATGTCTGATGGTATGGACAGCTATTTTGAAGAAAACAAGAGACACGGTAGCCATTGTTGATTTCCTACTATCTTGTTTTGAAGTCCTATATTGCTTTCATTGTTCTGTTCTGCTTAGCTTTATTCTGATTTATTTCATTTGGTTTTATTCTCTTTAAAATAAGTAAAATAGAATAAAAATAAACTTAGTAGTCAGGCACAGGAGTATATACCTAGGGTCCCAGCTACTTGCAAAGCAGAAATATGAGAATCATAAGTGCAAGGTTAGTATGGACAACATAGCAAGACCACATCCTCCCCACCAAGAGTAAAATGAGTTAGTGGTGACCCCCTAATGCAGGATACACAGAAGATTATGTGAGGTTTTGAGAAAATGGCCATCTGCAAAAAGATGAATGGCTAGAATAGACTTCTGTTAAGGCCTTCTAGCTGTATGGGCTGCTGCATGCATGTAATACTAGCATTCTGGGAGGTTGAGGCAAGATAATTGCAACTTTGAGCCTAACCTGGGCAATTTAGCAACTTAGATATAGCTGGAGATATAGCTCAATGCAAAAGACCTGAGTTCAATTCCCAGTGCTAAAAAAAAAAAAAAAAGCAGCCTCCAGAGGAAACCAACTAAGCAAATTGATCTTTGACTTCCAGCTTCCAGAGTTACAAGGAAATAAATTTGTTATTGCAGCTACCTGGTTGTCTTGGTTACTTTTCTTTGTTGCTGAGACAAACACCTGATACCCAAAATTAGGCAAGAAAAGGTTTATTTAGCTCACAGTTTTTGGAGATTTCAGTCCATAATCAGCTGGCTCCAAGGCAGGATGGCATGTACTGGGGCGGCACTTCAGGGCAGCAGCCAGAGCAAAAAAGAGAGCAAGCCTCTTCTCTACCCTCAAATTGTACCCAGGCCACCACCCCCCTTCCCAGGGTGGGTGAGCACTCACAAAACATCCTTGCCCTCCTTTGCACAGGATGAGGATATTTACAAAGTAAGAACCCTGGTTCCCTGCTGAGTCTCAGTTAAACTTTTAAACTGCTCAGGTTGACACAATGTATTAACCATAACACTGGTCTAGTATTTTATTATCAGCTATAGCAAATGACTACAGTAAGTAGTGTGGGGAAACCTTTAGATTGCCTTAATATTCATATATAAGACCAGGTGTGGTGGTGTGTACACTTCTGGCTACTCCAGAGGTTGAAACAGAAGCATCTAGAGTTTGAGTCTAGCCTGAGCAACATTGTGAGACACCATTGCAGAAAAAAAAAATGCCACATGCATAGCCACATATATTAAAAACATTGGATCTGAATATTTACATCCAAGCCACCTGGTGATAGATTATATGAAAATAAAGAGATAGGCATGGTGATACATGCCTTAAACCAAGCACTATAGCAGGCTGAAGGCAGGTGAATTTCAAGTTCAAGCCCAGCAATTGGTCAACTTAGTGACACAGCCAGACCCTGTCTCAAAAAAAAAAAAAAAAGAAAAAAAAGAATGGAAAAACTGAGAATGTAGCTCAGTGTGAAGACCCTGGGTTCACTCCTCAAAACTACAAAAACTAAAGGAAAGTGAGAACATTTCTTTTACTATGAAAGTAAGGAATATATGCTATGTAGGAGTTTAGAGTTCTGAAACCCCAATAGGATTATGGAAGAATGTACATTAATTTTTCATATCATACAGAGTGTATAAGAAGTCAGACAGGTGAGAAGTCTTCTAGTAGTACTTGTAGGAAATCTTTCATTAGTTCCACACAAAAAATTTTAATGTCTAAAGTTATCACAGAGGTCCTGGGAAGCTATGGAATGTGGTGGTATGTCCTTTAAATATGTCATAGGCCATAATCACATGACATTTCACATTCATAAAATTATGCTATTTCACAAATAGTTTTAGTACTGTAAAATAATTCCAAATCTCTTATCCTGTTTCTTCATCAATGAATTCACTTCACATAATTATACACACAAATACAATCAGCCAAATAAAATCTTTTTTTCTTTATTTTGTGCTGCTGAGAATTGAACCCAGGGCCTTTGCACTGAGCTACATCCCCAGCTCTTTTATTTTTTCTTTTTGGGACAGGGTTTTGCTTTGTAGTGGAGTGTGGCCCTGAACTCATATAACCCAGGCTGACTTCAAACTTGTGACAACCTTCCTGCCACAGCCTCTCATGTGCTGGGATTACTGGTGTGTGCCACCACACCAGGCTGATCCTGTTTTTTAAAATTGAAACAGGTCTCATTGAGTGGCTAAATCAACCAGGTTGCCCTCAATCTTGTGCTCCTTCTGCCACAGCCTCACAGATATTCTGGTTAACTGAATATGTTCTATTTTGAAGAAGTTATTTGTTAGATGAATTATGTATTTATTAAATATTTGTATATTTGTATATTTATAAATTTATTAAATTTGTACATTGTATATACATTTTTATATACTATTTTGTATTACATTTATAGATTTTTTAAGTGCTGGAGATGGATCCTAGGACTTTGTACAAGCAGTCTACCACTGAGGTACATGCAGGCCCCACTATTTTAGTCAGTGGTGGGGGTCTAACCCACAACCTCCTGCATACTGAGGAAGTACTTGACACTGAGCTATTCCCCCAGCACCTCTAATGCATTTTTCCCCTCTGGTTTCTTTTGGATTATTTTCAGGATTTTTTTGTTATCTTTGGTATTTTGTATTTTATTTTTTATTAGTGCATACTTACAGTACATAATGTACACACAATATGTAATGTACATTACATTCCTTGCGTAGAGTTGGTACATGTACATAATATATCTTAATTCCTTTTTTCATCCCCTTTCTGTCCCCTTTTGCCTCCTTCCTCCATCTCTTGACCCCACTCCCATTTGAGAAAGATCTCTATTTCCTATTTCTATTTTCTATTATGTATTTTTTAATTTTGCTCTTTTTTTATAATTTGAGAAGCCATGTGATATTTAAGCTTGTGTATCTGATTTATTTCACTGAACTTTATGGTCTTAAGGTGCATCCATTTTCCTACAAAAGACTCAAGTGTATCTTCTCTTTATGACAGAGTAGTTCTCCATTGTGTGCACATACTATTTTATCCATTCATCTGCTGATGGACTTAATAGGCCACTTCCAAGGTTTAGCTATTTTGGATTGTGCTGCTATAAACATGGGTATGCATGGATCACTATGATACAGTATCTTTAACTCTTTTGGGAAGGTATGTAGAAGAGGCATGGCTGAGTCAAATGCTGCACAGCAAAAGAACCAACCAAGTAAAAAGAAAACCTACAGAATGGGAAAAAAAATTGCCAGCTATTTCTTATACAGAGGACTAATACCTAGACTATGAATTAAAAAAATCAGACCTGTCAAAATAAATAGGTGCTTCACAGAATAAGTTTAAATAACCAATAAATACATGAAGAAATGTTCAATATTGCTAGTAATCAGACCAGCAATGACCAGATTTTGCATCTGTTTTGATGTGTAACATTAATTTTTTTATTTTTTATTTTAAAGAGAATAAAAACAGAACAAAGCAGATCAGAACAGAACAGAACAATGCAAACAATACAGGACTTCAAACAAGACAACAGGAAATCAACAACAGGTACCATAATGTCTCGTTTTCTTTGAAATAACTATCCATACCTTCACACACAATAAATTCAAACAAAACAAAAAAGTATAAAACCAATCAAAACAAAAGAATGAAAGCATTACAGGCCTTTAAGACCAGACAATAGAAAATCAACAATGGCTACCATAATGTCTCTTGTTTTCTTCAATAGTTCTCCATACCTTCACACATACTGACATCAAATAATAGAAAACAGACTAAAACCAATCAAAGAATGAAAGCATTATTGGACTTCAAAACAAGATGATAACAAATCAGCAATGGTTACCATAATGTCTCATTTTCTTCAAAGTAGCTATTAATGCCATCACACATAATAAAATCAATTCTTACATTAACTATTTAGGAGAAGTTCTAGGCATCTATAAGCTTATACATGTGCATCTATCCTTTCTGTATTGGAGAAAAGACAAAACAAAACACAAGAAACAAAAGAGACAACAATAACAAAGAGCCCAAAACAATAACAATATAGGCTTTCAAAACAAGGTAGTAGAAACATAACAAAGGTGGTTGTTTTGTTTAGTTATCTTCAAAAGAGTTACTCAGAATACCAGATATAGAAATGCAAAGTTGATCTAATCCTATGAATGTTAACTGTTTTGTTCCAAGAACTAATAGAATTAGCAGTACAATCATCTTAGCTACCTTAAGTGTATATATACAAATTTGTATCTTTTTTATTTTCCCTTCCTCTTCTTCTTTTCCCTGAGTTATTTTTTCCCCTTTGAGCAGTTTCTTATCCTTTCACAATATTTATTGAAGATTTTGTATCTTATTTACTCTTTCAGTTTCTTACACTAGGGACACACAGTATTTACACATGTGAGTTTCATTTACTTATGAGTATGTTCTCCAGTTGCATCCATTTACCTTTAAAAGCCTCAATGTGATCCTTCTTAGTAGCTGAGTAGTACTCCATTGTATAAAAATGCCACATCTTTTTTATCTGTTCTTCAGTCGATGGGCATTTGAGTTGTTTCCAAGATTTGGCTATTATGAATTGTGCTGCTATGAACATGGGTGCACATATATCACTGTGGTATGATGTTTTCAATTCTTCTGGGAATATTCCCAGAAGTGGAATAGCTGAGTCAAATGGAACTTTCAATCCAAGCTTTGTGAGGAATCTCCAGACTGATTTCCATAGTGGTTGCACCAGTCTACACTCCCACCAACAGTGGAGTAGGGTTCCTTTATTGTCACAGTCTCTCTAGCATTTGTTATTGGTGGTTTTCTTGATCCTGGCCATTCTTTCTGGAGTGAGATG
>RJWT010053671.1:0-10391 GCA_004365215.1 Cuniculus paca | reverse complement strand
TTTCTTTTATTCTGATCTTAGGAAGACAATAGCATTATACTAAATATGATGTTGGCTGTAGAAATATGTATGCACATTTTAGTAATTTAAGAGGATGCATTATTATACAAGATTGTATTAATGAATGTTGGATTTTGATATTGCTAAAATATCCCTGCTTATGTAGCATACATATGTCCCAATTGGTCAAGGTGTATAATTCATTTTATTTAGTTTTGGATTAGATTTGATAATTATTGCATCTGTATTAATGTAAGTGTAGACTTTTCTTGTATTTATCTCATTTTGATATCACAATAATGCTGGCCTCAGAATTAGCTAGGAAATGTTCTTTGTAATTTTGCACACAGCTTTTGGAAATTAGCATATGTATAAGTATATATATAGACATATCAAAGTTTAGTATTAGCGTATGTATAATTTATTTTAATTAATTAATAAAGAAATAGCAATACTATATAATCAAAGTACAATGATGGCTTGATAAATACATACAATTTGGAATAATTAAGTTAAGCTAATTAGAGTATCTATCACCTGAACTTCCATGAGTTCCATATATTAGTATGATCATATACTACCGGTTTCTCTGTGCTAGGTTTAATTACTTTAGCATAATATTACCTCAGTTTTCTATGTTGTAACAGAATTTCTTATTTTTTTTGGATGAGTAACATTCCATTGTGCCTATATGCCGTATTTTAAAAATTTGATGACATTTGACTGATTCATGAAAACAAAAATTGTACATATTTATGCAGTACCTCATGGTGTTTTAATATGTGTATACATTGTGCAGTGTTTAAATCACGTTAATCAGATATTTCTTCACACACATTTATTATTCTATGTTGAAAATATTGATCCTTTTTTCTGACTTTTTGAAATATAAAGTGCATTATTTTTTATCTATAGTCACCGTGCTATACGGTAGCACACCTGAACTTTTTCTTTGTATCTGCCTGTAATTTAGTATGCACTGATAAAAAATAAGCACCTTTTTGGGGTTTGTTTGGTTTTGATTTTTTGAGAGAGGGTCTTGCTATGTAGTGTAAGCTTGCCTTGAATGCACTTATGTAGCCCAGGCTGGTCTCCAACTCACGGAGTGATCCTCCTGCCTCAGGCTCCCAAGTGCTGGAATTACAGGTGTGCACCAACATGCATGGCTTGTGCCTTCTGATCAACCTGTTACCAATTCTTCCACACTATTCTTCACCTGTTGTAACCATCTCTATTTTCATCTTGGATGAGAACAAATTTTTATGTATTCCACATAAGAATGAGATCACTAGGTACTTATATTTTTGTTTCTGGCCAAATTTCTATAACAAAATCATCTACAGTTCTGTCCCCAGTGTTGCAAATAACATAATTTTCCTTTTATGTCTTTAGTATGTTACTGATTATATGTACCATATTTTCTTTGTCTATTTTTCCGTTGATGGGTGGTTAGGTTATTTCCATATCTTGGTTATTGTGAATAATGCTACAGTAAAGATGGAGAGGCAGATAAAGCTTTGTTATATGATTCATTTCTTTGTGGTATATATCCAGCTTGGTATTGTTGGTCAAATGATAATTATATTTTTAGTATTTTTATGGATCTTTAAAGTGCTTTACAAAATAGAATACTAATTACAATAACAACAGCAGTGTAAAAAGCTTCTATTTTCTTTCCATCCTTGCCAATATTTCTTACTCGTATGCTTTTGATTATGGGCCATCTAATAGATATGTGGAAGTATCACTCTAGTTTCAATTTGCATTTCCCTTATGATTACAGAAGTTGGGTATTTTCTCATGTTTCTGTTGGCCATTTATTTGTCTTTTTTTATTTTAAAGAGAATAAAAACAAAACAAAACAGAGTAAAACACAGCAAAGCAGATCAGAACAGAACAAGGCAATCAATACAGGTCTTCAAAACATACCGACAGGAAATTAACAATGGCTACCTTAGTGTCTCTTGTTTTCTTTAAAATGGCTGTTCATACATTCACACACAATAAACTTAAGCGAATTTGTCTATTTTTGAGAAATGTCCATTAAGTATTTTGATTATTTATATTAGGTTTTTTTTTCATTTTTGAACATTTAAAGTTCTACTTAAGTGGGAGTAAACTTTCAGCATTACTGTTTATCCAATATATGATTTGCGATTATTGTCTCCCAATGTACGGGTTGTCTCTTGAGTCAATTGTTTCTTTACTGAAGCTTTGTAGTTTGATTCATTACCTATCTATTTTTGTTGCCATAACTTGTGCCTTTAGGGTGGTATACAGGAAATATCTGCTCAGACCAATGTCATGGACCATTGAACCCATGTTTTTTTCTAGTAGTTTGTAGTCTTGTAGATTTAAGTGTGTATTTCATTTAATTTGAGTGGATTCTTGTATCAGTGTAATTTCCAACACTACTTATCAAAAGGACTTTCTTTATCCTCTTGCATATTTTTGACACCTTTGTGCAGAATCAACTGACACCTTTGTCAAGACTGAATTGGCTGTCAATACGTGGATTTAATACTAGAATTTGGTTGTGCATCCAGCAAGCCTATTAAACTTGTTTTTCATTTCTAATAGCTTTCGGGTGCAGTCTTTAGGATTTCTTATGTACATGATAAAGTTGTCATAAAAAAGGAGACAATTTTACTTCATCCTCTCCTATTTGGATTCATTTATTTCTTTCCCTTACTCAAATGTTCTAGCTAATATTTTTAGTACTATATTGACAGAAGTTGTGAAAGTAGGAATCATTTTCACTTTTCATCACTTAATATGTAGATTTATCACATATGGTCTTCAACTGGGGTAACAATCCTTTTATAGTTAAGTAGTTGAGGGTGTCTATCATGAAGGAACAATGTTAAATATTATTTCTCCTATGAAGATTATCACATGGTCTTTTCTTCATTCTGTTAAAAGTGAATCACATTTATTAAATTACATAGGTTGAGACAAACTTGCATCCCAAGGTAAATTCAGTTGATCATGGTGAATGATATTTTAATATACTATTTATTGCAGTTTGATAGTATATTTCCTTCTTCACATGTATGATAGTAAACTATTGGTGCTTTATTTTGTGAAATTTTATCAATTACTGATTTAATTAATAGATTAGCAATATTATACTTATGTTTTTATAATTGCATATATTTTGATAATATCTTTCCAGGGTCCATAGCATGCTCACTTCTGATATTGCTATCCACAGTACTCATTTATTGTCTTTATAATGTCCATAAAAGCAGCAAAATCTTTCCTCTTGTTTAACATATTGGAGCATTTCATATGTGATTGACATATTTTATTTTAAATACTTTGTATAATTTAACATTGATCCATCCAGGATCTTAGTTTTCTTACTGCAAGTGATTTCAAGTTAAAATCACCTTTTTCAATAAATATATGACAACTTTTTTCTTCTACAGGTAAGGCCAATAATTTTAGATTTTCAAAAATACCACCCATTTTATTAAACTTATTTATTTATGAAGTTGCTATAAATATCTTATTATATTTTTATGTCTTCAGCATATTTGGTGAGATCTCATCTATGATATTTGTAATTTGTGGCCAATGTTGCTTTCATAAATCAGATTAGATATTGATCCTTTCATAAAGAGTATTTCATATTAATTTTCTTCATTTTCTCTTTTCTCTTTACTGTTTTTCTATATTTATTAGTTTTTTCTATATGACTTGTCTCATTTACTGTTTTTCTAAAACTTGTTGACAGAAGGTGTAACATTTTAAATAAACTGTCATAAATTTTTTGTGACTATTGGTTTATTTGCATTCAGTAAGTTTTAATATACTTTGCATTTGTTTTCATTTAATTAAAAATATTTTCTAACTTGCCCTTAATTTCTTTTCCAATCCAGAGGCTACTTGTTAGTCACAGTCCCTCGATTAGTTTTCCTTTGCTGGAACAAATTACCCAACGCCTACAATAAAAGAAGGTAAACTTACTGCCTCATGGTTCAGTGGATTCAGCTGATAGTTGGCATGTATAAAACAGGAACATTATGGTGTGACTGTGTTCCAAAACAAAACTGAGGAACAATGACAGACAGAAAGTGGTTCAGGACCAAATAGAGTATTCAAAATGATCTCTCTAAGACCCACCCAGGCAAACCCAAAGGTGGGCTTTGCTAATCTCCTAGAGTATCCAGCTCCCAAACCAAACAGGATACCACAGTTAAACTTAACCATTGCATTCAACACCTTGTCATTTTGACACCCAAACACATTTCTTTAATCTCCATCTAAAGAAAATAAGAAGTTCATAATTCCACCTGACAAAATACGACTATCCTGGATACAATCCAAAATGCACTAATTCTTTCCCAAATACCACAACATTTTCTATTATTTTTCAAAAATCTGAGCCAAACTCTCTTCTGAGACTCAGGAAAACTCAGAGTTTTGAAGCCCCATAAAACTCAAAAACAAGTTACATAATCTCCATATGGAATGACATGGAGTAAACATTCTCACCCCAAAGGAAAAAATAAGGAGATAGGAAAGAATCAACTCAAGGCAAAACTGAAATACAGCAGGAAAAACCATTATGCACTGTATCTCCATGTCTGGCATCCAGGGCACATCATGGCAACATGTGAATTCCAGAAGACTTGAGTATCCCTGCCACTGCAGCCTTGCTGAACACAGGTCACATGGTCACTTTCTTGGGCTGGTTCTGCTCATGACTTTCAAATTTTCTCAGCAGATGCTAATAGTATCTTTGATTTCCTAGGTTCTCCACTGCACCTTTGGCTCACTGCCCTCTCATGAGCTCCTTGTCTGCCTCCTTAGGTACTTGAAATATGGGTGGAAGACCATACCCCACAACTCCTGTATTCAGCACATGTCAAAATCAGCATCATTGTGATGACTCCAATGTCTGCTGTCAGTGGAAGCAGTAGCCAAGCCTCTTGGACCATGATTGTAGTGGCTTTTAGTTCCTGTAAGGTTCAGCCCAGAAGAATGAATTCTGGGGTATTAATACTTAGGAGTGCTTCTTCAAGTAGGGTACCCAGGATCTTGATTTTCAAATTAAAGGTTAACACTTTTGCACTCATTGCCTTCAATGGGTGATGTCTTGTTGATTCCAGAGATGGCCTCATGGCATCTTCCTTCTTGCTGCTGTCAAAATACTTGCTTTCATTTTAATGGAGCTAATTTCTTCAGCAGCCACACCTTCCATGATACCACCTTTATCTCTGGTTACTTTTGGACCAAAGTACAGGTTTTTCAAAAGTTTTTCCTTTTTTTCTTTCTCCAGCTCTCATTATAAATCTAGCTAAATGTAACCAGCTGTCTTGGTCACTTTTCTCTTTTTGCTGAGACAAAATACCTGACACCCAAAATGAAGAAAGGAAAGGTTTATTTAGCTTACAGTTCATGGGGGTTTCAGTTCATACTCAGCTGGTCCCAAAGCAGGGTGGTGTGGCTAAGGGTTAATTTTTCAGGGCAGCCACAAGCAACAAGAATGAAAAAGGCAAAAAAAGGAAAGCACACCTCTTTCCCTCCTTTATACTGTATGCTGGCTATCTACCCCCAGGCAGGTGCAGCACTCACACAACCAATCCCAGTGCTAGACAACTAACCAATCACAAAGGCTAGACCTAGGCACCTCCATGACTGCATAAGTCTTTGAGAGGACAGCCAAACACAAACCCTAACACCAGCAGTACAGATATCATAACCTGAGTATTAGTTTGCCTTGAAATTGCTCCTGCTATATCAAGCAGTCCACCACCCTTAATCTGTCTCTTGCAAAATCTAAAGACATAGGCAAAATGTAGACAAAGTTTTTGGCAGAGTGTAACATATGTGAATTCTAGTCCAATTGTCAATGAAGGCATTTTCCCCAAATGAAACCTCATTGCCCTGGCCTTTACTATACACATTTTATCAGTATTCTGGTCCTCTGAGTTCAAATGAGATTCATCCTTCCAGGTCTATGTATATTACTCTAGGACTTCTCAAGTCCCTCTCCAAATTTTTTCAAAATTTTTTCTTGCAAGGAAATTCTGTTGTCTCCTATTATTATTGATTAAAAACTGGTGGTCAATTTAATATCAGCTGAATTAAATCAGCGTGGTGCTGTGTGTAGATGGCCCACCCGAGGAATGTTGCCAGCATAAAAAGAGACATGGAGAGGAAGAGCGTGGCATTGTGCGTTTTCCTAAATATTGTTGTTTGGAGCCATTGGTCCTCCTGGAAGAGCTTCTTATGCTGGCTTCCCTGATATGAATTCGGCTATTATCATCGGAGGAGGTTGGCACCTTGTTGCTGAGAATGGCTGCAGTTCACTTTGGGCGAGATTTGGTGCTTCTTTTCAGCATGACTTCCTGGCTCCGGAGGGGAAGATGTGTGTTGTTTAATCTCCAGGAGAAGTTGTCATGCTGGCTTCCTAACACTTGACTGTACTTGACTCTTTTAATTGTTGGAGGATCTTGGGACCTTATTGTCACTGAGGATCACTGTGATACTTTTCAGGGAAGCCCTGGTACCTATTTAGAGCATTGCTTCATGGCTCCAGTGTAGAACCTTCAACCTACTGGCACAGATCCTTCATCCTGCTGGCACAGAATTTCTATTTTCCACTGTTGACCTTTGGGTTTTCCCAGTGCAGATCTATGAAATAGACTTGCATGGGTCATTGTCATGGGCCCTAGGCCTCCAGTTGGACTCATGGGAGGCACTGTCATGGGCTCTATGTCTTCAGCTGGACTCATGCAGGACATGGTTGTGGGATCCTGGCCCCTGGCTCCTGGCTGGATTTCCTAGGTCATTAGTGTTGTAGAAAGATTTTCTGTACTTTCTTGTATTTAACTCTGGGTGACCATCATAAAATAATATTTATAAATTCTGTGTCCTGCATGTAATTGTTCTCCTTGCAGCCTCTAACTACAACACCTATACTACATGATCAAGTACAGTCAAAGTAACAAGCAACGTTTTCTAGTAAAATTGTCTGTATTAATCAGCTTTCTTGTTGCTGGGGCAAATTTTTAAAAATCTACAATTTAAAAGAGAAGAGATTTATTTGACTCAAACTTTTGGAAGATTTGGTCCATTGTGCTCTGACTTCAAGGAAAGAACATCATGGCAGAAGGGTGTTTCACACAAAAAACAAAACAAAACAAAACAAAACAAAACAAAACAAAACAAACTGCTTACTAGTTCATGAGGGCCAGATACCTGAACTGGAGAATAGTGCCAGAGAGGAAGAAGTGATGGATTAGGCAGAGTACCAAAAATCATGACTCTGTGACCACCTAGACCCTAGATGAATTCCATGGTAATCAAGTTGATACAATTAACCTTAACTATCACAGTAGTATGATACATAATTTTCAAATACATTTGAAATCTGCTTTTTTTCTTGTTTTGAAATATAGTTTTCTACAAATATATACTAAATCATATTTCTTGTTACTAGAAATATCAAAACTTATTCTCTTAATGATTTTTTGTCTGCCTTTTACTATCCATAACTGACAAGAGAATGTTTACATCTTTGAGTGTTAATGATCTACAAATATGAATTTGTATAAATGCAAGTGATATTTATGCTTCTTTGGTGGATTGACTCTTAAAGACATTTTTTAAGGTCATATTTTATTCGTGGAACTACTGCTTATATTGAAATTTAATTTTCTTGTTATTAATGTAAGTATTGAAATTTGTTTTTTTTAATAGTATATTGTTGCCACTATTCACATCTAACTTTTCTATATATAAATACTAAAAAAAGTTTTTTGTGTAGATATATTGTATGCTTGTTTATTGTCACTTTCTGCGTTTTGTTTTTGCTTTTTGTTTTTGTTTTGTTTTGATTGCACTAAGCTGAGTCCTCAGCCTCTTTTTTGTATTTTTAATTTTGAGACAGAGTCTTGCTAAGTCACTAAGTTGTCCAGGCTGTTCTCTTGTGATTCTCTTGACCCAGGCTTCTAACTAGAAGTCAAATTTAGTGAAGATAGGATGTTTTTATCTTTGTATTCACTAGAATGATTGTTTACATATGGTAAATATAAAAATACTTGTGACAGAATACATTTCATTTGGTTTTCCCCAAACTAAACTAATAATTAAGACCTTCAGAGCACCCTTTGACTTACAGTTAACATTATGGTAAACTACTATTAGATAAAACAGAAATTGAAAATGTGAATCAGAATATGTTCAGTTAGCCAGAATTAATTTTTATGTGATACTTGCTTTGGTTTAGATCAAGAATGATCCCCAAAATTCTCATGCACTTGGAGACAGGGCTTTTGGGAGACAGACAACTGGATTATGTCAGATGTTATAGCTGACTTGCTATTAGAATATGGGCTCTGGTTGGAGGCAGGGTTCAGGGGGCATCACATCAAAGGATACATCTCCCTTCCTGCATCCTCTTTTATTTCTCTTCTTCCTGGTTGCTATGACATCAGCAACTTTCCAACAAGACAGGCCCTTGTGCCTTGCCATTACTGTGTATAAGCCTACCAACCATGGACTGAAACTTGTTAAACTAAGCCAAAATAAACTTCTCCTTTACATAGGCAGGTGTCAGTTATTGTATCTCTGCAACCAGAAAAGTGACTGAAACAATACTAGATAGGGAATATGGCAGATGAACTTCCTGGCTACTGGAATTAATCCCCCACTGTGATTTCATTTCTTTCAGAGAAAGAATCTTTTGCTTTGTGACTTGATACAATGTGTTACAGAGGACATTGTTGTGGTTCTGATCTAGGCCTAAAAAAACATAACAAACTTCCCCCTTTGTTGAAATTTTGCCTCTGCAGTGTGAGGAAGACCAGGATTACTGAAGGATATAAGCAGAAGAAAGATGTAACAGCCCTGTCTTCTCTCTGCCAACCAAAATTCATAAGAGAAACCCTTACATCTGGTGATGACAGTTGATCCTATGTAAAAGGGATAAGCCCAGACATAGTCAGTACAGTCTGTTGATCCTGTATCTCTCAAGTAAATAAATGATTGTGATGTTAATCTATTGAGTTATGAAGTAGCCATTGTGGAAAAATATATAGTTGTATACATTACATCTAATGGCTGTATCCTGTGCCAAATCCATCATTATACAAGAACCCAACAGTTCCAAGCATCAGACCACAAATTGAGAACTCTGATCTTTTGACACTTGGACTTTTAAGACTTGTGATTGGGAAAGGCAATAAGCCTTCTTAATTTGGAATGAGACATTAGATCTAACACAGTTATGATACAGCCCAATCATAACTAGATGTAGTCCCATGACTTAGGTATTCATTGTTGGTAGCATACCACATCTATTTCTTACGGGCTGGTAGTGTTAAGTCCAATGTATCTATATAATGTTTGAAACGAAGCCTCATATCTGATCTAAAATTTATTTTATTTTTACAATCAATACTAGGTTAATTTTAGGGCATTTTGTACATTTTTTATTAATATTCAATAATATATTGGAAACTGATGGAGATTTTTACTAAAGTAGTAGTGATTATTATTGCTTTAAGATTGCAAGTGTTAC
This sequence comes from Cuniculus paca, assembly GCA_004365215.1. Taxonomy (NCBI): domain Eukaryota; kingdom Metazoa; phylum Chordata; class Mammalia; order Rodentia; family Cuniculidae; genus Cuniculus; species Cuniculus paca. The sequence continues at coordinate 856 of RJWT010053671.1, read as the reverse complement.
AATAGATTAGAAGTAAAAATGAACATTCCAGATGTCTCTGAATAACCATTAATTTTTGCACTGTAAAACAAAAACCGTCTCATTTTTCCACCTATTTGAGTAGAAACTCCAGAAAGATAAAGTAATATATTATGCCAAAAAAGAAGAAAGACTACCAAGAAAAAAAAAACCATAGGATGAAAAAAGAGCTAGTGCATAAAAGAAAGGATTCATGGGGGTAGAGGGAGTAAAAGATGTTGGATTTTGTTTTACTGAGGGAAGGGTTGCTAAGACTTTAACCCAGACTTGGACACACTAAAATGTTCATGTGCAGTCCCTGAGAGCGATATTATATTGTGAAATCTACAAGAATTTTTGAGTTAGTAAAGACTGAATAATGGAACTTGGTGACTGGATCTAGGTGATGAGAGTTACCATATGTACAGGAAAAATATGTATAAATTCAACAGACTATAGAGTAGAAGCAGTTTGATAAAACAATATCTACATGTCTTATGTAATTAGTATGCCAATAGATATTAAATAAGGCTAAACATGTCTAAATATTCTTATTATTAAAGCAGTTAAACTTATTTTAAAGTTCTAACATTTTTCTTTCAAACTTAACCCATACTTGAAACAAATTGTTAATTTTTATTAAGGTATATTGATGTTCATTAAGACTTGCACAGATGTAGTGTATACATTTTGGTGAGCTTGAATATATACATAGATTTGTGATACCACACCATAACACAGTGCTAAATGTGCCCACCATTTTCAAAAATTTACTGTGTTCAAGAACATTTAACATGATGACATGTATCTCCTTAACATTTTAAACACATTTTACTGTATCCTTAGTTATTGTCACTAT
>RJWT010053670.1:0-10388 GCA_004365215.1 Cuniculus paca | reverse complement strand
TTTGGTCCAAGTGCAGCGTGAGGATGGGAGAGAGAGGGATGAGAGAGGTAGGGTGACTCACTTTCCTCCCTTACATCTAATGCAGGATGGTTAGGGATGTGTTTGATATGGTTGATGCTTGGGTAGGGTATGTGCAGATAAATATCATTCTGTTAACTTGTGAGAAGACATTGCTGTCTCAGGGATCAGAGTACTCATGTCTCTGTGATCAGAGCATCCTCTCCCTCTTGGCAAAACAATCAGAAGAATCCTGGGTGATTACTCTTAGTATCTGGCCGTGATACATGTCTCCCGCAGACGTGGTCTTAGTGGAAAACCAGGACATTTGAAGTCAACTAGCTAAGAATGTTTTCCTGTCTTGGTATAGATACTGCTCTCCAGTACTGTTTGCGACATTGGTTTTACTCACAAGCCTAGGAACCCACTATTTAGGGCATGTAACTTAAAAGAAGCTAGAACAGAGCCGGGTGTGGTGGCACACACCTGTAATCCCAGCACTCTCCAGGCTGAGGCAGGAGGATCCTTGTGAGTTCGAGACCAGCCTGGGCTACAAAGTGAGCTCAGTGCTAGCATGAACTGCACAGTGAGACCCTGCCTCAGAAAGAAAAAAAAATTAAATTAAATTAAAAAGAGCTAGACTAAATCACCCTTGATTTCTCTTTTGGGTTTGGATTTGTGGTTCTGTGGCATCATTGAGTAGTGGCACAGTTTCATGGCAGACTTCTGGCACTGGCCTCACACTGCTTGGGTCCAGATCTTGACACTGATTTGCCACATAAGCTTGGCAAATGATTTAATCTCTCTGTGACACCACTCTCTTTACCTCTTAAAGGGGGAAAACAAGAGTATCTGTTTTTCAAAGTTGTCTGTAGGAATAAATAAATTAATACACTTGAAGCATCTGACAGAGTGCTTGCCACGTAGTAAGCCCTTACGTTTTATTGCCCATTTCCTTTGCAACTTCTGTGTGTCCTTAATGAGACTAATACAACAATGTGATATTGTAACACAGTCAAGTATCTAATATAGAATGCCAAATCTTTAGCGGTAGTACTATTATTACCATTATTGTGCTGAACTATGATGTTGTGGGTTGTTTAAATAACCCTACCAAAGCCTCATGTGGTGTGAGGGGTGGGCCTTTTGAGGGCAGCAGAGTCTAACGTTTATGATTGGTTCATTGCCTAGCACTGGGACTGGCGGTGTGAGTGCTACACCCGCCCAGGGGTGGGGAACTCACATACAACATAAGGGGGTTCTCAAGGATGGGTAAAACTTGCAACATCAAAATGGAGCAGAATTTTAAGTCATATAGACAATGGTCATTTAGCAATTCTACCTGGAAGTAAATAAATTGGCATCTTTTACAGTTTTGTTTTTGTTTTGGTTTGTTTTTGGTACCAGGAATCAAACTCACGACCTCGTGCTTGCCAGGCAGGCAGTTGTGCCACTGAGCTATATCCCCGGCCCTTACGGTTGTTTTTGAATCATTCAATTCATGTAAAATATACCATTCTCAAGCAATTTTTAAATCTAATCTTTTAAGGGCTTAAGATTTAGTAAGCAGCAAAAGAAAATGCACTTAAATGTGTAAATCACTTATACAAATAATCAATAAAAGAATTTATTAGAGAATATAATGGCCAATAAATACAACACTTAATCTTGAGTAAATGAATAATTTGTGAGGGTGTCATGACTTTCAAGAAATTTAAATCATATAGTAAATTTAGATCTATGCTTTGGGTAATTTCAGAATATAAAATAATAAAAATAAAATGAGTTCTTGAGGTCTGGAATATGAAAAGCATGGTGACTGCTGTGAAATCATGATTTTAATTACATTTCCTGTAACTGTTGGATTATAACCACTGCCTTCTAATGCCAATATTTCTAATTTGAAGAATCCCTATCATACCACCTCTATGTCTAGCCCCATCTGCCTGTGGTTTTACCTTTCCATGCAGCAGGAATTTTAGGGGCAGTGTTAAGCTTTATACCTAGATGTCCCCCTAAAACCTCAGGTGCTCCTAGGTGGGGCTTGGGGGATGTGACTGGATCGTGGGGCTGTGATACTCATCAGTGGATTAGTTCATTGTTGAGTTTACAGCTAAATGTGATGTTAGGAGGTAACCTGATTGGAGTCAGTAGGTCACTGTGGGCATGGCCTGGAAGGGTCTGTCTCCTTCTCGACTCTCTTGATCTTTCTCTCTGCTTCCTGTCACCATGCTATGAGCTGCTTCTCCTCTGCCTTGCCCCTCTGCCATGCTTCCCTGCCTTGGAGCCAGCAGACTATGAACTGAAACCTCTATACTATGAACCAAAATAAACCTTTCCTCCTTTGAGTTGTGGGCTTATGGTGTCTCAGCAATGAGAAAGTGACCAAGACAAGCAGGTCACTTTCCCTAGAAACAAAAACAATGGGTGAGAGACCATCTGGGAGTACTACATGCTATAGACTAAACAAGCAAAACTCAGTGTTCATTTTTCAGATTCTCCCAGAGAATCTGTGTGTGGTGGTATGTATGAATTTGGAGAACTTGCTCCCTAGTGGAGAAGTGAGTGAGACTGGGTTATACTCAGTTCACCGAGAAGATGCTCACCAAGTACTGACAGACCGCATCATGGGTGCTGGTGTCTTCTCTGGGTCTCTGCATTACACTTTGACTCTCGACTGAGGAGGTTTGGAATCTCAATTAGATTCATATATCTAAATAATCTGGCTCTTGGAGACTTGCATTAATCAAGTTGTTCTAGATCAATGCATAAATCCAAATCCCAATTAATTAAGTTGCACTGAATACTACGTACCCTTTCCTAATACTATAATATATGAGCTTCGCTAAGCTACAGGTGGTCAGCGCCTGATTCGATTTTATTTCCCACTGCACCAAGGTACCTAGCACAGTGCTTTATACACAGCAGTCATTCAATCAGTGTTAATTACTTTGAAAAGGATAAAAATAGGCTAAGACCAAGGAAAGGAGATAGTTCTGAGTGAAGAGCTGTCAAAACCATAAGAACTTATGATTCTATCACTCTTTCTTTAGAGAACATACCTGTGATGATTAATACTAATTTTTCAGATTCCATATTTTTTCTCTTGAGAAAAAAAATAAGTGAATTCTTCTACGCTCCTTTCTTATCAGCCTTCTTTATTTCCTTCATAACCTAGTCTTACCCTATCAGTTTTACTATATAATCTTTTCAAAGAATCAATTTTTCAACTGAAAAATTTCAGAAACTTTCAGACCTAACTTTCAGAATCTCAGCCCTGCTCAGCCTGATTATGATTCCCAAATTGTCTTAGGTATATATTAATAGATTGTACCTATGTTCTTTGAGGCAGTATTTTCCAATTTCAGGAACCCTTTCTTTACCAGTGTGTGTCATCTAAAGAGAGAATCTCAATGGGTAGCTAATGTTCCATTTTAGTGGATAATATGCTTCAACACTTACTGAAAGCAATAGCAATTACTTCCTGCCCGCTATACCTACTGAAAGGCAATAGCAATTCCATTTCAGTGGGAAGAAAGGAATAATGCCAATAAGATGGCAGAGTAGGAAATCTATACTCCTCCCTCAACAAATGTGCTGATTCAGCAACAATTCATGGACAAATTTCCTTTGTGAGAAATCAGAAACTAACTGAAAGGCTCCTACATACTAGGGAAATGTGAAACTGGACTTACCAAAACCAAATGGGAGATTTAAGACATCCTGCACAGCACTGTACTGTTAAGAAGAGACTCCCCAGTCCTCACCCAGAGGATGGTAGTTCACAACACTTGAACTTTTTGGTCAGGGCTCCAGAGAGGCTTCCGTTTTGCTCTTCTTCCAGCTCTAAACATCCTGGCATGGTCTGGCCACCTAGCAAAAAATGGAAGCAGCAATTTGGACTGGTAGATGTCATTGATTCCCTCCCTTCCTCAGCACAGAGAAGACATAAAAATTTTAGCGTTTGGTCTACCCCTAGGAAGGGAAGGGGTTTGTCACTCAACTTTTCAAGGAGTGTCCAGGAAACTTACATGTGTCTCACAAGTCCTGGGTCTTTGTTGGGTTCAACACAATCTAGTGACCAGTAGAGAACACAGCTATGGCTTGGGTTGGTTGGGGCATGTCATAGCTTGCTCGCTCTCTCTCTCTCTCTCTCTCTCTCTCTCTCTCTCTCTCTCGTCCCTACCTCAGCACAAAACAGACAGAACACACAGTTGCCTGTTGCTGCCTGAGGAGGAATGAGTTGGTTGAGGTCCTCAGCATCTCAGACCAGGCTGATCGGTGTGGGTCTTTTTCTGTAAGAGTCCCATCTGTCAAGACTGGGTGAGGTGTCTACTCTGTATTGTGTGTAGATACAGCACAGAGTCAAGGAGAAGTAAGCCTCAGGCAAAGATCTTCCAAACCAAGGAACAACAATGACAACAACAACAAAAAAAACTCTCAGAAAATGACCCTGGAAGAATTGTGTTACTCAGCTTTCTGTTGCTGGGACAAAAAACCTGACATACAGGAATTAAAGGAGGAAAGACTTAGTTTTGGCTCACACTTCCAGTCCATGGCCAGCTGGATTCCTTGTGTTAGCCGCTTAGTGAGGTAGAAGCACCAAGTTGGAAGGGCACATGGAAGAAAATTGCTCAGTTCATGGCAATCGAGAAGCAGAGCATAAGGAAAAGATGCAGAAAGAAAAAGCCTAGGAACAACATGTAACCTTCAGAGCCATAGCCGCAATGATCTGCTTCTTCCAAATAGGCCCCATCTCCTAAATTTCCATTCGCTCAAAACAATACCATCAAATTATGATCTCACCAAAGGCGTAATCCACTGAGGAAGTTAGTCCTTCATTATCAAATCACTTGCCCAAAGTCTCTCAGCAACCAAGCTTTCAAAACAACAAGCATTTTGAGGAAATACCTGGGATCCCAACCATAACAGGAATGTTTTACAATTTAACTGACAGAGAATTAAACATAACTCTCATGAGGATCCTCACTCAGGTCAAGAGAATGTGGCAGGAACAAAGTAAGAATTCTCACAAAGAGTCAGAAAATATAAATGGCATACCAAACAGAAACCTAAAAGAAATGGAGCTGAAGAACAGGGTAACTCAGCTGAAAAATTCACTGCAGGAGTTCAACAGGAGACCAGCTCAAGCAGAAGAAAGGACTAGTGAACTCAAAGACAGGGCACTGGAAATAATTCAGTCAGGGTGGTAAAAGGAAGAACAAAAAGGAAAAATAAATCTTAGTAGAATTATGGGATCAAGTTGGCCAAGTACATCTATGAGAAGTTCAAAAGAAAAAGTGAGGGGCCAGGGATATAGTCCAGCAGCACAGCGCCTGCCTGGAAAGTACAAGGTCATGAGTTTGATTCCTGGTAACCCCTCCAAAAAAAGTGAGAAATGGAGAACAGAAAATTTATGCAAAGATGTTATGACTGAAAACTCAAATATGAGTGCAATAACTTGAATCTGAGTGTTCTCCTGTGGCTTCTAAGTTAATGGCTTCAGTTGCCAGCTTGGGGTTACTGGGAGAGGCTTTGGGGAGGCTTAAGACCATTGAGGGTGTACTCTTAGGACTTTGGAGACAGGCATGGTGGCACATGCCTGTATTCTCAGCTACTCAGGAGGCTGGGGCATGAGAACCACAAGTTTGATGACAGCCTGGGCAAATAGGTGAGATCCTATCTCAAATTTTAAAAATAAATAAAAATAAAAAATGGCTGAAGAAGTGGCTCAGTAAAAGATAAATAAAATAAAAATAAAGATTGTGGAATCCTGGTTTCTACCACTCTCTTTTTCTTTCACTACCTTGCCATGAAGTGAACAGGCTTCTTCTACCACACTTCTGCCATGATATGCTGTACCCCCATATGTCCAAAGCATGGGGTCAATCGGTCATGACTGAAAACTCTGAAACTGTTAGCCAAAATAATATTACCTCTTTTAAACTTGATTTATCTTAGGTAGGCATTTTTTACAGTAACAGAAAGCTGACTAACACATTGAGGAAAGAAATGGATATACAGAAACACAAAACCCAAAATACTGACAATGAAAGAAGTTTCCACTGAAACTTATTGTTACGGTTTGTGTCTAGATGTTCCCCCAGAGCCTCATGCAATCATGGGAGGCATGCTTTTCAGGGTTGGCTGAATCTAGAGATTGTGACTCATTCATAGTCCAATGCTGGGATTAAGGGTGTGAGTGCTATACCCGTCCTAGGGCAGGTAACCTACATACTATATAAGGGATAGAAAGAGACTTGTCCCCTTGTTGTCTTCCACCAGCATGAACTGTTGCCCAGCTGCCATGTGCCACCTTGTCTCAGAGCCAGCCAATTATGGACTGAAACCACTACAAACTGTGAGCTAAATAAACCTTTCCTCCCTTTAACTTTGGACATTGTGTATTTTTGTCACAGCAACAAAAAAAGTAACTAAGATACCTATTATAAATCAGTTTGTCAGAAGTCAAAGAGAAAAAGAGAATTTTGAAACCCCCAGTAAAAAGCAATTTGTCATGTACAAAAGATCCTTCATTAGACTATCAGCAAATTTTTCAGCAGAAACCTTGCAAGCAAGAAGGGAGTGGAATGATATATTCAGTGTGCTAAAAGCCAAAGTTGCCAGCCAAGAATACTATACCCAATACTCTTCCTCAAAAAAGGAGAAGTAAGACTTTCTCAAGCCAAGAAAAGCTGAGAGTTCACCATCAAACTTGCCTTAAGAGATGCTAAAAGGAGTACTTCAAGTTGAAATGAAAAGATCATAAACAGTAAATACAATAGCAGAAGAAAATATAAAAATTATTGATAATGGAATCATAAAGCCAGTTTCTTAAAACCCATACTTTTCCATCTTGTAATTTCTGAAAACTGGATCTGCACATATATATGAATATATATCTGCATTTTTTTTGAGACAAAGTCTCACTGTGTAGTCCAGGCTGGCCTCAAACTCACAGTGATCCTCCTGCCTCAGCTTCCTGAGTGCTGAGATTATAGGCATGCACCACTAAAAGTATTTATGAGCAGGAAACACTGATCATTTTACCGCTAGCACCTAGAAGGTCAAACTGTAAAAAGAATGCAACTAACCAAACATGGCAAGTAGTAACTAATTTGAGGATATGAGCCAAAGCATCATATTTAATTTCTGGTTATTTAAAAAGTTATTATTCAAGAAAAACAGATTTTTCAGAATAAACTAATGTGGAACAATTCAAGAATTGCACTATTTTGTTCATATTTAGCTGAGATATAACAAGACACTGAAAATATAATACTCTTCTATGTGTGCTTATTACATGTGCCTATGGAGCTAAACTGCATTTGGAGCTATGCATGTAAACTATAATAAATTCTTCAGGGTTATCCAAATTAAGGTCATGGGTTATATCTAGTCCCAAATCCAAGTTTAATGTCCAGGTGTGGGTCCGAAGATCTTTAGTGCTTTTTTCAGGGTTCTTTTATAATAACGAAACCATTAAAATCATTAGAATCATTCCTTTGGAGATTTTCAGCACAAAATACTTGACCTGCCTCCATAGTTTCTAGAATGGTCAAGCAATGGTTTTTGAGTTGATGAGGAATGGTCTTCTGATATTCAACCCCCTGTTCACTGTAACCACAAGAAAATTCCAGAAGAAAGAATTCTGATTAAACAATTATGTTTACCATAGTAGTAATAATTAAGTGATAAAAATATTTACTTTTGAGAAATGTTCTGCTATGATACCAGGGTTGGGATGGAAGAAGGATTTGTTTTCTTGGTATACCCTGTGTCTTAGTGTTATGGCTTGTTTAAGTGTCCCCACAAAGCCTCACATAGTCATGATGGCAGCTGAGTCTAGTATTTGTGATTGGTTCTTTGTCTGGTGCTGGGAATGGTGGTGTGAGTACTGTACCCTCCCAGGGGCTGGTAGCTGGGAGGGAAGGAGGTGTGCTTTTCTCTTTTTCCCTTTTTGCTCTTGTCACTTGCAGCCACCATGAACTGCTGCCCCTCAGTCATACCACCTTGCCTTGGAGCCACCTGAGTATAGATTGAAACCTCCACAAACTGTAAGCTAAATACACCTTTCCTTCCTTCACTTTGGGTGTCAGGTATTTTGTCTCAAAAATGAGAGAAAAGTAACCAAGACAGAATTCAGTACCAGTGGAGGGGGTTGTTGATGTGACTGTACCTGACCTTGTGGTTAAAGGGCCTTTGGAAATGGCTTATGGGAAGAGTTTGGAAAGGTTCAGAGATGCTCCCTGAAAGAGTGACACTGGAATGCCTTAGGCTGTTCTGCATGAGAAATTCTGGTCAGACCTCAAGAGACCAAAAGGCTGATAGAAATCTTGCTGGTAAAGACCCAGCTCAGGAGGTTTCTGCTGGAAATAAGGACTGCATTGGTTGTTGGACTCCACACAAAGTGTGTTAAGGCTTGGCAAAAAGTTCGTCTGCATTTTGCCCTTGTCCAGAGACTTTGCCTGAGACTAAGATTAAGGCAGTGGACTGATTAATCTGGCAGAAGAAATGTCAAGGCAGTCAAATGTTGAGGCAGTGGGATGGCTATTGTTGGGGGTTTGGGGCCAGATTTATGTTGCAAATCAAGAGCAAATAGCCCAGCAGAGTGATTTAAAACACTGTGAGTTTGTCCAGAAAGAAAGCTCCAATAAAGCTGTGGACTGTAAAGATAGAGCTGAGATCTCTACTGCTGAAAAAGAACAGAAAAATAAAGGTGGCCTGCAGGCATCACAGGAAGAAGCAGTAGGTCTCTACCTTTTGCAGCCTCAAAACTGAAAAAGTGAAAGATTTTGCTTGGAGGAGAAAGCCACAGAGCACCATGTTGCCAAATGCAGGTGGAGGCCACACAAGGTTCCAGAATGATAGTGACATGGAGAATCTGTTCCTCACAGTCAAATTCAAAGTGCCCAGTGATCCAGGCACTTGACCTCTACAGCCAAGAGAAAGGAAAGCCTGGCTACTGCTCCAGCTGGCAGCGGACCTTGGCAGGATCCATATGGTGGTGGTTTTAGATGCATACAGAATGCACAAGTTCTGAGGTTAAAAGGGCTTCCACCCCAATTTCAGAAGGCCTGGGAGGCCAAGCAGCGTGCCCCTGAGAGGGCAATGTGTGAAGCTGTGAGTATGAAGCCAAAGGCACAGTGGAGAACCCAGCAGTTTGGAAAATCCAGGAGTGTGGATCATCTAAGGAAAGCTGAAATGAGGGAGCAAAGCCAGCCCAAGAGAGAAGCCATGGGAACTAAAATTCCTGGAAATGCCATGGGGGCGGAGTCACCCAAGCTGTTTGAATTGCTTCAAATGCTGAGCATGGAACTCCAGGACCTAATGTTTGCCCTGCTGGATTTTGGACTTCATTTGATCCCATTCCTTTGCATTCCCCCTGTTTGTACCCCTTGCAGTGGTAATGTTTATCTTGTGCCATTGCTTGTTGGAGGTGTTTAACTTTGTTTTCATTTGTACAGGGGCTTATACCTAAGTGTTTGCCATAGATCTCAGCTGAGACTTGGAACTTGAACTTTCAGCAATGCTGAAACTGTTAGGACTTGGAGATGGACTAAATGTCATTTGCATAAAGGATGTACATGACTGTTTGGGGGACAAAAGGTGGAATGTTGTGGCTTGTTTAAATGTCCCTCCAAAGCCTCACGCAGTCATGGAAGTGACTGAGTCTAGCATTTATAATTGGGTTGTTATCTAGCATTGGGATTGGCCGTGTGAGTGCTGCACCCACCCAGGGGCAGGTAATCAGCACACAATATAAGGGAGGGAAGGAGGCGTGCTTTCCCCCCTTTTTGCCCTTTCACTGTGGTTGCTTGTGGCAGCCATGGATGGCTGCCCCTCAGCCACACCACCCTGCCTTGGAGCCAACTGAGTATGGACTAAAACCTCCACAAACTGTGAGCTAAATAAATCTTTCCTTCCTTTATTTTGGGCATCAGGTATTTTGTCTCAACAACAGAGAAAAGTAACCAAGATACTTAGCTACTTTTCTCATTGTTCAGACAAAATACCCAATACCCAAAGTTAGAGGAGGAAAGGTTTGTTTCAGCTCACAGTTTGTAGAGGTTGCAGCCCACTATCAGCTGACTCTAAGGCAGGATGGCATAACAGAAGGGCATGGCAGAGGAGAAACAGTCTATGGCAAAGCAAGACAGGCAAAAGGCATCCAGCAGTGAAGTGGCAAGCAGCAAGTGACCACAGCAGCCCTCTTTCTGTCCCTTACATTCCATCTACTCACACCCAGGGTGGGGCACCCTTAATCCTAGTATCACAACACTATTCCCAGCATCACATCCTGAATCCCAGTATCAAACACTGTTATGGTTGATACATTGTGTCAACTTGAGCAGTTTAGAAGTTTAACTGACAGACTCAGCAGGGAGCCA
>RJWT010053669.1:0-10387 GCA_004365215.1 Cuniculus paca | reverse complement strand
GAAGACATCAGCCTGCGTCGTGGAGATACCACATCCCAGTGCCCATCTGCTCCTCCTTTTCATTTGTGTGTCAGCAACACAAGGGTCACACAACTTCTGCTGTTTCCTTACTTAAAATTTAGCTTTTGCTAAAATTGATAAGAAAAGTGCAGCTTCTCTAAATTTGCAACATTTAAGCACACTGTCTTTGTCCATTTTATACTTTTCAGTGACTACTGTTGATAAAACTTGGAAATTAAATTATATCCTCCAGTGTTAGAGTGATATGACTGAGAAAGTTATCTTTGAAATAAATATTTTGTTTATGTTTCAAGGATAGTTTGTTATTGTTTGGGAATATTTAGAAGATACAGAAAAAAGAAAGAAAAAACCCATCCATGCACAGCCTACACGTAAACTCTTAGAAACTGGTTTCTCTAAAAGAGTCTTTTATTTTTTTAATGACTTTCCCTCATGAGCCCAAGAAAAGTGATCACTCTGTGTTAGCGGTCAATATTAATCGGGATGGCTGAGTTAGAGCTTTGCCCTCTCATCTTCCATGTGGAAATGACACAAACACCAGACATAATCCACCCAGATAACCACCTTTAATTCATTAGTCTGGAAACGCCATTTTCACACCACTCCCCCCCCACACACAGTAGTGTTCATACCCATGACCCCAGGCCTTCTTGCTAACAGAACCCTCGTGTTTTCACCCACTTGTCACCCATGTGTGCACACAATGCCTTCTTTGAGGATATCCCAACAGAAATAGGAAGCAGCTGGGTACAAGTCCAGTCCACATGGGCTTGCAGCAAGGCCTGTAAGACTGCACATAAGCCCTCATGTGAGGCAGAAAATAATTCATAGACTCACAAGTCAGCGGAAAGAACAATTCTGAAACCAGTGTGCCTATGCACTGGAACTGAGCAGTTGGTGACGTGGATGGCCAACAGTGGGAGAGAGGCCTCCTCTCCCTGGTGGGGAGGATGTTTATGGACAAGTGGGTGGAGGGGCCTGGTAAAGGAGCCCAGCTGGAGACGGCGATATGAACCTGCGTTTAACAAGATACAGACCAGATGGGCATATGGAGAAACAGGTGTAATGCGCCAGCACGGTGCCTCGCTCTGTCCAGTGAGAGGGCCTAGCAGCAAGGGCACCCAGTGCCAGCAAGCCCACTGGGTGCGCGGACGTCAGTTTCCCACACCTCTCTAATGAGAGGAGCCAGGGGAGCCGAGAGGAAGGGCTGGCTCCAGGCGCTGACACGGGGAGCACGCATGATTCCTAAGCATTCTGTGGTGCCGGAAAGTAAGGGGGTGCTCTACCAAAAACAGAAACAAACAGAGGAAAATGCTGGGGAGTGACACGGGGACCTAGAAATCCACAGAAACAGCTCCCCGTGAACAAAGCTGAAATTATTTGAGAAACAAAATAAAGCAACATTGGATGATAATGTGAAATATGAAATAAATGAACATGAATCCATACTGATAAAACTAAAGGACTGAATAAATGAACGAATGGGAAAGAAAAGGCAAATGTGCCTGGTAGAAGCATTCCAAATAGTTTGTGGCAATCTCTGGCCTTGATACTGCAGCGACCTCTGCCAGCTTGCGTCTTGATTACTCACGGAGTCTTCCGTCCAGGGAGAACCCGGGGAAAGCGGAGGGAGCAGCCTTGCAGTGACAGCTGACGTGTGGTGCAGTGCACTGAGAACAGGGCTGTTTTCCGAAGGAGCTTCCTCCTGGAAGCCCACAGCTGTGGGCTGCTCATAAGACGACATCTCACAGACCCGAATCAAGGAGCAATCACGTAGCACCGGCCCAGTCTGCCTCAGACGTCCACAATCATCCAAACCACAGGATTCCGAGAGACTCACGACCTGAATGAGCCCAGGGAGACACAATAACTCATCGTCCTGTGGTCACCTGGACCAGAAAATAACATTAACTAAAAATTCAGGAAACTTTAATAAAACATACTACTCGTAGCTTTTCAATATCGGTTCGTTGTGATAAATGTACTAGGCTAATTTATCAGCACAGGAAATGAGTATATAGGAACTCTCTGAACTACCCTCATAATTTTTCTGTAAATCTAAAACTGTTTTAAAATTGTAAAAGTTTCTTGAAAAACGAAATTTTATTCAATCTATCTATTTTGTTTTCATTTGTCTTCAGGACAAAAGTGGTGTTCCCACGTATCTATAAAGAACCTGGGTTAAAAGTCAGCCACTTGCCAGGATTTAGCTCAGTGGCATACATGCCTGCCTGGCAAGCACAAGGTCATGACTTCGATCCCTGGTACCAAAAAAAAAAAATTTTTTTTTTAAATGTCAGCCACTCATCCAATACCACAGAGCAGATTCTGGCTGGTGTACGTGCTTGGATATTTATTCTATTTTGTTTGCTTCCCTTTCCTGTGTTTGGCTAGTCTAACAATAAAGCAACCACTGCTGGCCTTAGCTACATGGCACCAGAGAAACCAGGAGAATAAACGATCTCAGGTCTGCATTAGTCACAGATCCTCTCATCTGTGTGGTCCGTGCTGCTCTCATAGCCGTAGTGCCATGGTCTCAGGCACTCCTTGCAGCAGCTCTACACATCCTCAGGCAGATGTTTCTTCCCGTCACACCCCAATGTCTATTTAGTGTCACAAGAGAAGAGCGCCAGCCTCAGCACTTAAAGGAATAGCTCGTTATTCATTTTCCCGGTTAATATCCAAAATCCAGAGTACAGTGGCTGCATATCAACATTTCAGTTATAGGGCAAATAAGCGAATAAAATCTATTAGGTTCCCCTGAGATTTGGGGGTTGGGGTTATCTTCTCCACACTCTGGAATCTTCTGCAATAGCTGTGGGTCATGAGCTTGTTTTCCTTTTTTTCTTTTCCTGGATTTTATTTATTGTACAAACATTACCAAGGAATGAAAATCTTTTTAAAACTCCCAGTATCCCAGTGTCCAATCTAATCTGTAAGCATTTAACTTTTCCCCTATGCTGAAAGAACTAAAGTGAGTGATGAAAGTTTTCTATGTCTGGGCCCCACCATGGTACTCATTAGTCCAGATATCCAAACACACACACACAGATGTGGATTCTATCGTACAGAGAATATACATCCATAGCTAGACAAAAACGTGTTTTTTGTGAATGTTGCCCTTTCCTGTGCCCACACAAATAACAGTATCACCTCATTGCTGCCCTGTCCTTCCAGTGGCATTAAAGGTGAGATTTTTGCATTATTGTTTCCTACACGAGCCCACCACTTCACATCTTTTTTGCTGATTATTTCTGTGGTGTGTTGCAAAGTCACTCAGGACATTCACAACGGACAATAAAAGCAACCAGAACAATAACAGACCCTCAGACTCACGTTCCCCACAGCAGCCTTGTGCCTTCGCCACCAATGCCCCATCGTCAGTCCCAAAGCAATCAAGGATGTTTCCTCTGGTCACCTCCTCCCATCGGACTCACCAGTCACAAGACCTGCGATGATGCCACTCAGTGATATGCAAACCCTTCCCACTTTAGGAACTGCAGAGGCAGGGAAAAAGGCAGGGTTCAGCTCAGAGCAGTCGATTTCCTTGCTATAGGATGAAAGGCATCATCACAGTCGGTCCTGGGTGTGCAAGTGTGAAAAGGAGTTGAGAAAGCAACATCTGAACACAAGACCAGAAAAACATCAGAATGACCAGACCGGGACACCCAGGGCAGCTCAGATGGCTCCAGGGAGTCACTGAGGGGAACTTAGAACACGAGGGAGCTTGGGAGGAGCTGGACCACGGACACAGGCCTCGAGGGAGACAGCCCTGGGGGAACAAGGCCCTGAAGACCGTGGGCTCAGCAGCAGGAGTACTCGGGGACAGGTACGCTCAGGGACAGTGGTAATCTTGTAGTCGTCTGAAATGTGGAAAGCAGGGTGAAGGAAACAGAGAAGGAGAAAGAGCCCCAAAGGTGCAGAGGAAGGGGCACAGTGCTCACTGGGGACGGCACAAGGAAGGGAGGCTGGGGCGGGAGGAAGGATGGCTGGGGAGGAAGGATGGCTGGGGCAGCTGCGTGCCTCGGACGGATTTACCCGCTGTGCAACTCCTGATGCTGAATGAACCCCTACCTGGGTCTCGCCTGAAGGTTGCCTTGCACACTCTGCTCATCACCAAATCATAGGTGTCCACCCATAACACCACGAACCCCCAAGTGCACCCCATGCTGTGTGAACTCTGATAAACCTGGTGTGCATGGTCTCTGCTTTACTCTAAAGCAGCAGCTATCAGTGGAGCGTTTGCCAAGATCCGTCTGTAGAGGTGTGTAAGAAGCATCTGATTCCTGAAGAAGGCCCTGAGCACCGTGTTCTTTGGGGTTTATCCAGTGTGAATCCTGTGACGCTAATTTGAGACTGACGAGAACTGTGAACTCCAGCATCCTCTCCTCTGTTGGGTGTGAATTTGCTTGTGGGCGATGCTGTGGTAGCCGCACTCGAAAGCATTCTCTCATTCCTTACTTTTAGGCCTTTCTGCCCATGGCAGGGGATTCTCTAATGTCAAAAGAGGTTTGTTGCAATCGAAGGTGTTCCCAGAGTCCCCACATTCCTAAGTTTGCTCTCCATTAAGAAGCTTCTGAGGTTGAAGAAGGTGGGGATTTTGATAAAGACCTCCTCCACCATTTTCCTGTCAGTAGGCTTTTCCCCCAGTGTGGGTCTCCTGAGGCTGCGCCATTTCAGTTCTGAGCTGTCTCTGAAGACTTTTGGCATGGGTAATACTGTCAGATTTCTCATTGCTAGTGTGCATCTCATGGTGCTGGTGAAGGCCAATGTCAGTTGAAATCTCTGCTACAAACGGTGCAGTTGTAAAACGTGTGCATTCTAGAAAGCGCTGAATCTCAATGAGATACACACTGACTTCGTGGCTTTTCCTTGTTTGGGGCTCTCTCCTATTATGATGGTGGAGGATTATAGTCTGGGTGGTCAGGTCATTAAAAGGTCTATCTAACCTTTGGGGTTTTTTTCTTTCTTCTTTAAAGTCAAGGTGCAAGGCAGCACCCACTGACAACCCCCACCTTCATCTTCGAGGTCCGCTTAGGCTCAGTCTGGATTTCACTATCTGGAAAGATCTGTCCTAGGACCTCATGCTCACAGGGGCCCCTAGAGCTCATCCCACTAGCTTGGGCCACCCTGTATTTCCTCCATGCACACAGATCCCCCTGTTGCTTTGCACTAGAATGCTTGCTGTGCCCATCAAATATCATTTAAGAAACTCAAGACATCGTTTCTATTTTTGTAGTCAAATATATTGCATGTGTATCTATTTCTCCTGTCACATTGCCCTGTCCTTTTGGAATTCAAGTCTTCTATTCTCATTCCTTCCTTTTTGTGCTGTTTTTCTTCTAGCCATTACTTAAGGGCAAGTTTGTTAGCCACGCCTTCTATTATTCCCCTCCACCAGAATGTCCTTGTTTTGTCCTGATCCCCTCATGGTGTTTTTGTCAAGTACAGGATTCATGGCTGTGACTCTTCGCGCTGTTGGAAACTACAGTGCCACTTCTTCGTTTGATTAATGTATAATTCTTCCTTTTGGCAACTTTCAAAACCTTTTCCTCTGTTTTGTTTTCAGAAGTTCAATTACGATGTGCTTTGGTTTGTGTCTGAGTTTATTCTGTATGGCATTCAGTCAGAATCTTGAGTCTGTAGGTTTATGGTTTTTGTCTGATTTATTTCTTTGGCTCTTTTAGGATTACTTCCCCTCTCTTGGAAACAACTCAAATGCCCATCAATTGAGGAATGGATAAAGAAGATGTGGTACTTTTATACAATGGAGTACTATTCAGCTATAAAAAATCATCACACTGAGGCTTTTATAGGTAAATGGATGTGACTTGAGACCATACTCATAAGTGAAATAAACCAAACACACGTGTAAACACCGCATCGTCTCCCTAGTGTAAGAAACTGAAAGACTCAATAAGATACAAAATTCCCAATAAATATGGAGAAAAGGTTCTAAAGTCCAGTGGTGCTTTTATTCTTTGATTTGATTGGTTTAAGTCCCTTTCCTACTATTTGATTGCAATATATGAGAAGATAGGAACAGCTTTTTTGAAGAAAACAAAGGACATTGAGGTAACCAATGTTAATTTCTTGTTTTCTGATTTGAAGGCCTATAATGCTCTTTTGTTTTATCTGGTTTTATACTACTTTGTTTTGTTTGAGTTTATTGTCTGTAAATGTATGAACAACCATTTCAAAGAAGGCAAGGGACACTAGGGTAACCACTGTTAATCTCCTGTTGTTATGTTTTGAAAACCTGTATAGCTTGCAGTGTTCTGTTCTGAAATGCTATATTATGTTTGACTCTATTCTGCTTTGTTTTGCTTTGTTTTGTTTTGTTTTGTTCTATTCTCTTTAAAATAGAATCACCTCCCCTCTCCATTTCTAGGTCTCTAGTGACACAAATATTAGATGTGTGTGATAAGAGTTTCACTGACAATTTCCTCACTATTTACAGTTGGGCTTAGTGGAGAGGAGTGAGGACAGATGAATGAATACCATCAACACCCCATCTTATGCCCACTGTCTTTGTAAACTGAGTCACACTGCACACAGCCACATTGATCATTTACACTGTATCTACCACAGCTCCTGAGCAAGGACAGAACTCAGTAATCGCCACAAAGACCCTGGCACACAAAACCTAAAATATTTATTATTCAGCCCTTTTCAAAAATGTTTGCTGACCTCTAGTTCACACGTAGTCCTCAAATCATCCAGAGCTTTAAAACCTACAACATATATGGGTCTGGCACTGCACGCCTGTATGCCAAGACTCTAGGAGGCTGAGGCAGGGTGGAAAATTTGAGCCCAGCCTGGGAAACTTAGTGACTTAGCAAGACACAGTCCCAAACAAATAATAAAAGGGCTGGGAATGGAGCTCAGGCAAAGGTTCTGGGTGAATCCCTAGAACCACCAACACACACACACACACACACACACACAGAACAAAGATAAGAATTTCTACAGATGTCGGTGAGACACTAGGCAAGCCAGGAGATGATGGACAAATATTTTTACAGTGTCAAATGAAAAACAAACAAAGTCAACTCATAATTTCGGTGACAACTTTTATAAGTAAATATACTTAGTCAGGATGCATAAAACATTCCATAAAACCCAGAAACTCCAGTCCTCACAGTTTACTTAAAATAAATGAAAACATATAGTCACGTAAAATTTGCACACAAATGATCATAACAGTTGCATGGATGATAGCGCCAAGTACAAAACAACCCAAGTGCTCAACACTGAGTGGTTGAATTAACAGACTGTGCTCTAGTCACAGAGCAGATCATTGCTCAGCCATACCAAAGAAAAGAAAAGAAAAAGAGAGAAGAGAAGAGAAGAGAAGAGAAGAGAAGAGAAGAGAAGAGAAGAGGAAAAAAGAAAGAAGAGAAAAGAAAGAAACAGCTAGAACTATTATTGTCTGGATTTGTGTGTCCCTGCCCCTGAAATTCATACGTTGAAATCTTAACTCCCAAGGTGATGTTTTTAGGACATGGAGCCCTTGAGCAGTGACAAGACCATGAGAGTAGAGGCTCATGAATGCGGCTGATGTCTTATAAAAAGGGACCCCAGAGTGCCACCCTGTCCCTTCCACCAAGTGAGGATACAGCAAGAAGATGCCATCCATCTGTCAGCCAGGAAATGAGCCCCAACCAGGCACTGAATCTGCCAGCGCATTTACCTTGGAGTTCCCAGCTCCAGCAGCACGAGAGGGAATAGATGTTGTTCTAAGTCACCTGGTGTAAGGTATTCTGCCACAGCTGCTTGAATGAACTAAAAGAAGAATGTACACAGTGTGAATAAATGTCAGAAAGCACCGCGCTAAGAAAGAAAAGCCAGGCACGAATGTCTGCATGCTGTGTGATTCCATTTCTATAGAAACTGAAGAGGGGAAGGAATCTATAGTGAAGAAAGGAAACCAGCAATTGCATGGTGCTGGGACTGCAGGGAACTGGGTAATGTGTTCTCTGTTACCATGACAAATATTTCAGATAATCAACTGATAAAGAGAAAAGGTGTATTGCGGCTCCCGGTCTCAGAGGGTTCAGTTCATGGGATGTGGAGCCTTTGCTTCAGGGGCTGTGGTGAGGCAGCATATCGTGGTGGGATATGCAGGGCAGAGCAGCCTGTCCAGCTCGTGGCCAGGAGCAAAGAGGAAGAGAAAGGCACACACACCCTATGGCCCCTAAAAGGGTGCACTCCAATAACTAAAAACCTCCTATGGGACCCAACTTCTTAAAAGCTGCTGCCACCCCCAAGTAGCACCAAGCTGGAGACCAGGGATTTAACACAAGAGTATTCAGGGAAACTTCCAGAACTATAGCAAGAGAAGAGAGAGGGACACAGGGAAGTTGGAGGTCTTCAAGGTACTTTTTAATTGTGTTTGGGGTGTTGGTTACTTGGTGTATGAATTTGTTATTCAAATGCATACTTAAAATGGGTGCATTTTACTATGTATGTATTATACATATTATACCTTAGTGAAGTCGTTTTTGGTCAATGATTTTGTTTTTCAGGTAAAGAGTGAATGAAATAGACACACGCAAAGGGAAATCAGTGTTGATAAAGGTGGGCAATGATTCCGAGTTTCACGTCATGGGTGCCAATTGTCACTTCCATCTTGTGTTTGAAATCGGGTGCAGAGGGAGTGGGGCTCCTAGCCTGGAAGTTTCTCAGACGCTGCTGAACATGGTGACGATTCACAGCCAGCCTAGGTAGAAGATCCTAAGGGAGCTGAAGGGCAGGTACTCAGGATTTCAAAGACAGGGGCCATTGTGGCCACACAGGGTGTCTGTACACACAAGAGAGCAATGCACGGACCTTCCCTGGACTTTCCTCACCATGGACAGCACCCCCATGGCTCCCACCTGTGGTACAATAAAGGGTTGTCTGATCTCTGTCCCAGTTGGGAAAGTCCTGGGGTGGGAGCTCTTCTTCCCTGTGTGGCACACAGGAACATCTCTTTCAGCAAGGAGTAGTCAAAAGATGAAACTTACAAATAAATTTAAAATATGTAGATGGACAAGTAGATGGATACACCAAATGAGGACAACTGCTGTGGAGAGGAGACCCTAGAGGCTGACTGGTAACAACTGCAGAGCTCTCCCTACCCCAGCCACTGGCCCCCCGGCTCCTCTCCCCTGCACCCCACTGAAGCTGCCTGGTGTTCTGGCTCCTTGGAGAGGACACTGCTGGCCAGAGCTTGGTAACCCATTTGCAGGACACGACCCCACTGCTAGCATGGGGCAGCCACATGTAGTCAAGGGAGGCGCTCCAACTCTGAGGACACCTTCACCGGGGCAGCGCTGACCTGCCCTGCAGCTGCCGCTGTTTGCCGTACTGGCTGCAGGTGCCGTACTGGTGAGCGGTTAAGGAAAACAGTGAATGGCGGGAGTTGACAGCAGAAGGGAAGGAGATTAAGGCCACCCACTCCCTGCAGAACTTTCACTCTGAGTGCCTCTCCTTTCTTAGGATGAGAGCTGTTCCAGCAAGGGGGAGATATGGATCAACCCTGCAAATCTGCTGCAAAGGAAAGAAGGGACAGCAATCCGTACCATCCTAAAACCCAGTTGGCATAGTTGAGCTGTGACCCAAAACGCTCACTTGGTGGGGACTTCCAAAGCCTCTGACCACCCTCAATGGAAAAACCATTCTCCTCCAAAGCCACCGTCCTCTGTACCAGAGCAACCAACACAGGGATGTGCATTTTTGTGGGCTATCAACAGAGAAGAACCAGCCCGCTCTTTCTTGTGGGATTGCAGCTGAGGCTGAGGGAGGCTTCCCGGCCTGACACCCTGGAATCATGAAAACCTCACGCGGCCCATGTGAAACGGCCAGCAGCTGGGACAGCAGGCTGCCGGGTTCAAGGGAAAAAACAGGAAGTGAGCGTTTTCCATGGGGAGCCATTTTCACAATATCCATTAGACGCCTGACTGTTCTAATGTCAATTTTCCCACAGGACATTAAAACATGACATTACCAAATCTGTCTGTTTAAGCACATTTCTCTCAGAGAATATGGTAGTATTGCTTTGCAAATAATCACAGAACCGTTTTTATGTACTGAAAATTTTGCTTTTCTTCAAAGTTTGATCCAATCAGAGAAAGAAGCCTTCACACCAACGGCACAGTCTGCCTCTGGCTTCACAATGGCTTAGAGCTCAGTTTATTCACAAGTTTTAACTCTTTGCCCACAAACATCACGTAAATGGCTCGTGGAAGTTGCAGTCCCCTTGTAGGGTCTGGAGAGCCGCAGAATGGCCGCCAGCCTCGACCCAGCGGGACCTGCGTTTCCTCTTCTCTATGATCCATAGCGCCACAGCCTCTGGCACCAGGCCCCACCTGGCCTCCTGCAG
>RJWT010053668.1:0-10387 GCA_004365215.1 Cuniculus paca | reverse complement strand
CTAATAACTGGAAGTTTCCCTAACTTTTGTCTACATTTCTAACTTAGAACCAACCAGAGATTACCAAATATACCCCCCAACCAACCACATGCAATGCTGTGCTTTGAATTGGATGACACTAGGCCTCCAGACCAACAGCCTACAGAAAGGGGCCTCTCAAGATTCCCTTTTCTTACCAGAAAGCTTGCTCACTCTTCTGTCTGCCTTTGAGTCTCTGCCAAAACATCAGTGATGACGGCAGACTTCCTTGCTATGGCAATCTCAAATAGCTTTTGCTTGTTCTCATTTGGTTAGTCTTCATTAATTTTACACACGTATATACACCATGAGTATACATAATATCTATCTTTACACATGCAGAGTACATGCAATTTATATTTGTATGACTATATGTCTTACGTACTCATCAGATTATTTTTTAATATCTTTAATTATAGTCCTTGTAAGAATTTTAAAATGTTTTAACATTTCCACATTAAATGTAAAAGATAGCAATTTTCTAATATGCTTAAAATAAGTATCTATTAAATCTATTCATGCATCATCTAAAAGCATTTTACATGCTACCAGTAGCTGTGTAGTTTGTTGGACAGATGGCGGGTTTAGAGTAAAATTCCTGGACTTCAGTTTCACCCGTCATGTACAGTATGGTCTGGGACAAATGATCTGAGCTCTCTGAATTCAGGGTCCTTGCCTGAAAGAGGTCAGCGCTAAGTCCAAATGTGCAAGATACTGGTGAGGGTGACATTCAATGGTGTTTACACATGTACAGGACTCGAACAGGTGCTCAATAAATAATTTACATTTTAATGTATGCAAAATAATAGGAGCCAAGATGAATGAGAAAACACAAAAGAAAACAAAACAAAATGAAACTACAGTGTCAGAATCAGCTTCCCTAAAGTTTTTGCAACTAAATGAATATATGGTCTATGATTGGTCCACTCTATGGTGATGTCCAAATGCTTATGTGCATTAAGTAAATTGCTGGCAGTGAAAAGCTCTTCAGACCGCCTTAGCTGAATCATGAGATATTATCAGTGAGGAAGATTTCCAAGGGGAAGGAGGACCAGTCTGTGGCCATTCACAACCAAACAGAATCATTACCCATAACATGTGTTCAATGGCTGTTTGGGGATCTTTGAAGGCTGGTCAGAATTAAAGTGGAGAAAAAGAAAGATATTCAGCAGATGAGAAAACAATCCCAAATCTATTTTCACACGTTTCCAGAAAAGACTGGGTCTCTTTCAAAAGCTTTAAATAGCTACCAACAGTAAGGAATCTGGAACTCAAAAATTGCATATGTACACTATACAAGCATGCATAATTATTTTTTAACACATTCACACTAACATGGGTCAGATTGCTTTAGAAAAATGGCGTAATTAACATGGCTTAGTGGTAAGTTATTTTATAACTGCACAGGTTAACAAATCAATAGAATTCACTTAAGTGATAGGAGTGGGGGACCAGTTTTCTTTGGGGAGCTAGTAAATTAAAGTAAACACAGTTGGGGCACAGGTTGATTCACTAATCCAAAGAGTAGCCAAGATCCAGGACATCAGAAGATGGAACAAGAAGGGGATAGCGGGGCATGATCTGTCCTGCAGAAAGATGATACAAGCAAGGTCAGATGTTGTCTCTGTCCCTGGAGCCTGCATGCAGGACTAGGACTCCTCACATCCCCTTCCAAGGTCTGGGAAGACCAGAGCAGAGCGAGAGAAGCAACTGAGATGTAGCTCAGAATCCTTTCCGAAAGCACTCCTGCACCTGACTTTTTCTGTTCTGTCTCTTAAATTATTCTTCAAACACGATAGTTCACATTTTACCTTTTTTTTTCTCCAGGAGGATGCTTATTGCAGCATTTTAAAAATAATTAGTAAAAGTCACATAAGCTAAATATTTAACAACAGAGAACTGGTGAGATAAACCGCACATTCATATAATGAAGTACTTTGCAATCTTTTAAAATTATACAGAAATACATTTTATAGAATCAAAAAGATGTTTATGAATACTGTTCAGCCAAAATGCTTGCTGCAGATATATGGGGAAAAGTCTGGAAAGAGACTAGTTCTTAGATTTGAATGGTAAAATTTATGGATAGTTTTTATTTTTCACTTTTTTATTTTATGGAACAAAGGTAAAACAAGATATCATAACAAAATAATGGCAGAATAACAATAGCTAATACATTACATGCTGTTATCTTTAAAGTAGCAGCTCAGGATACAAGATATGGGCATAAAAATTTCTTCAATCGATATTAGCACAAACCTTCCCTTTTAGCGATCTAAGAGACACTAATAGTATAACTGACTTGGATTTTTTCCTTTTCCCTTTCACCCATCCTAGCTCCTTTTTCCTTTTGAACAGTTTCTTCCCATTTCACAATATCTGTTATACATTTTAGGCCTTATTTACTCTTTTGGTTTATCACACAACAGAGACAATACAATGTTTACACATATGAGACTGATTTATTTCACTTGAGTATGGTCTCAAGTTGTATTCGTTTACCTATAAATAACATTTTACTTTTAAAGAGACATGCCTTCCAGCTGATTTGAAAATATTTCTTTTGCCCTTTCCAGAATCAGCATCTATGCTATATGTGCCCTCAAGATAATTTTTTTATCCAGCATCCCCTGATTCTTATCCTTGCCTGAAAATTTCTACTTCTCCAAGTTTGGTTGAGTTTTCTCTTTCCATTTGTGTTGCTTTTTTGACATGGAGGCAAAGCTTAGTGAAATGGATGGGCCTAGAAAAGAGAATGTTAGTGTGGGTAAGACTCATGGTGAAGTCCAAGTTTTACACATTTATTAATGGAAGCTGAGAAAGGTCTACATTCTAACCAATCTTAAGGCCATGGGGACAGCGGTGGACAGACCTCACTAAGGTCTTCCAACTTACAGTCTAGTACTTATCTTCCACATCATACAGGAAAGTTGAATAAAGGACCATCCTTGGGGCACTGTGGGATGAATGGATTTTTGAACATTGTATTTTAACTTAAATTTGCACACAAAAAATGGGCAGGTGACTTAATATGGAACAAAACGATGTCCCAAAATATCACAATCCTAGTGCATGAGAACTCACCTCAAGTTGCCATGAGACCACAGAAAGAGAAACATATCTAGAATGGCAGAGTACAGCTTACTGGGAACTTGGTGACAGAAACATGGTCAATGGCAGCAGCATTAACAGTGGATCCCTAACAATTTGGATCAGAAGGAGGTGGGTTATACAATGGTCAGGATGAAAGCAACTTCATCCCAGTCAGAATGTACCTGGTTTATTCCAAATATCAAAGACAACAGGCATATTCCTGGTGCTAAGGGCATGAGTGTGTGGTCGTGAAGCTCCACATATCACTCTCAGGGTTTTGTTTACAGTATTCTGGTAAACTGTGCAGAAAAAACAGACTAGAGAGTTGCCCAAGGGCAGTCATGGTGATGATTCAAGATGGCTACAGTCAGGTTAAGCTGAGCCCACACAGATACCATAGTGGGGAGAAGGAAAGACAACAGCAAACCTAGGGCTGAGGCCAGGAAAATTTTTCATGCAACCAGAAGACTCAATAAACAAAGAACCTACTTGTACTGAGGCTTAAAGAAATCTGCTTATCCAGAAACTTGGCATTTAAGTATTTGAAGGACAGAAAGAAACAGAGATCATGATATATGCAAATGATAGATAGATGATAGATAGATAAATGATAGATAGATAGATAGATAGATAGATAGATAGATAGATAGGGAATAGTATCAGGCAAAGCACAAACATTAGCTCTGAGTCATTTTAAGTTCTCCAAATCTAGCAAGAAAAGGATAACTATAATTTTTAGTTCTTTGGCATATGAATATCTGAATTGCTGAAATAGTCAATGATTGTAGTTACAATTTAAGCTTTGTTCATTATCACATGGCACAATAAGTCATATTATGTGTCATTGTTTTTAATGTTGTAACTTCTAGATGATTGCAGTATGAAAATATTCTCACAATATGTCTGATTTCAATGGGCTCCCCAGACTGTCCTCTCCTTGAAGCCAGGTCTACAGCATCCATATCTTTGTGTCCTTCAGCAGGCAGAACAAAAGCTTTGTAGGACAAGAGACCAAAATAAATATTTGTAGAATGACTAAGAGAAAGAAAGCAAAAGGGATCTTCCCAACAAATACAGAAAGGAATAAGAGAGATCTAAAATGATGCTCCCTGTGACTTTTGCCTCAACAGCTTGCATGCAAATAATTAGACCCTGTCAAGAAACCAAGAACACATTTAAAAATCAAATGAGATCCCTTTTTTATTGGAAGAACTTGGATGTAGATCCAGGATCTGCAGATGTATGAAGAATGGGCCATGTAATTATCAGCCAGATCCTGAAAATATGGATGACAAACTCTTCAATTACATAGAAAAGGCAACTCTTTGCCCTGCAGAAAACTCTAGTGTTTCAGATTATTTCAGATTTCAAAGCAAACTTCGTTTTTCATGTTAAAAACAAAAACAGAAACCCTCTAGCCCTTTCTGGTCATGCAGAGAATTAAACTTGTCATATTAAAAGAGGCTTTATAAGTTCAGCCTTTATTTATCCTATTCTTTATCATCAGGGCACACTATTTAAGGGTAATGTGTGTTTGCCTATGCTGGCTCGGCCCTGGTAACAGCTGGGCACATGAAATTTCAGTCGGAAATTCACACTTAAAACTTAACATTTTCTCTTTGAATGGCAACTGAAAAGAAAAAATACAAAACATACCAGCTCAGCCAGAGAGCAGGAGGGGGAAGAGGGGAATTAACAAATCTTTGAAAAATAAAGCTGCATAATCTGCTATATTTCAGGCTGCCTTTATCCCCCAAATCCCCCATCTTTGTTTAAGCTACAAACGGACTCTATAAAAATCAGCTCACTGGCCTCCCCATATTATACACATCCCTGCACAAATCAAATGAAGCTTTGGCTGAAAAAGCTGATAAAAAAAAACCCCACGCCATCACCTGACACAGAGCCAGCTGATATATTTAAAAAGTGGTTATCATTTCTAATCCTTTTCTTTCTCTCCAAGGACTAGATCATCTTTCTGAGGTGCACGTAGATCTTTGGCATGAGGCACCCTTTAGCTTTTGCATTTGTTTTGATTAGGAATTTTCTAGCATAACCACCACACAAAGTGATTCATCATTAGCACTGATTTCTAACACCTTGGGAGTGAACAGTTATAGTGTAACTGCTTAATATCAGGTCTTGCCCAAGATCACCTCAACACATCCTTGTGCTGAAGATGAACGCTGGCTCTGCATTATCCAGGTGCTTCGGCTGTATTCTATTCCATTTGG
This sequence comes from Cuniculus paca, assembly GCA_004365215.1. Classification (NCBI taxonomy): domain Eukaryota; kingdom Metazoa; phylum Chordata; class Mammalia; order Rodentia; family Cuniculidae; genus Cuniculus; species Cuniculus paca. Next base: position 5,042 of record RJWT010053668.1, on the reverse strand, counting down.
TTTTCATTTTTGTTGTTTGGAATGAATTCTTGATTCTGGCAGCCATGTCAGAAAGAAACACATTGTTTTTGGCCCTTCTGTCCTGGCTTTTTCCCGTGATGGCTGTCATGTTTGGGGTGGGAGGCACTGAGATATCTTTGGTAGCTCTGATTTACAGGATGCCAGCCCAAATCTGAGAACCCTTTATGCGCAGTTTCATGGAGCTGGTCATGAAGCAATATCATGACAGGTAGATCCCAAACCTTTGATGAATGCTCAGCTTACCTGTCAAGCAAATATTGTTATTAATCTTTGAATCCTCCAGGCTGACCCCAGTGGGCTAGGCTAATATAGATCAATCTATTACTCACCACATTATAGATTTTTGTAATAAAATTAGGTGAAATTTACTGGGTATAAACCAAGAAGTTAACATATGCCATCTCATTTGTTGCTATCCCAAGCTCTCTTAGGCAGCTACTGGTACCACGGTGCTATCTCACAGTTCAAAGCTGATAGCTTAGAAAGGGTAAGTCATTTGCTGTGGGAGAAGCTAGTGTTTTAACTCATGCAAGCCAACTTCAGAGTTCAAGGGCTTAGGCCATAGTCTCATCTCTTATAGCTGCTTCCCATACTAGGACAAGAAATCATCAGGATAAGATTGTTACAGCTCATCCATTGTTCCATGATACCATGTGTTAAGTGCCTGCAGCAATGGTCTGAAGCATTGGGCCTAATAATACAATAGCCCTGCTCAGTTACATCTCAAAATTGTTGTTAACCCCCATGATTGTCCAAGAGCTTTGCTACTAAGAGTTCAGGTGACTTCCCTGAGGTCTCATGGAAAAGGAGAAGCAGTTAGATTTAAACCTATGCATTGACAAAGTTTTCTCAGTGAGTCCTCAAGAGAGTTAGAATTGGACAGCTGAAGGGAAAGCAGAAAGAAAATAGAGTAATTTTTCTTTGTAGGAATAAAGAAAGATAAAAAAGTCAAAGAATGGTAGAGTAAGTACAAAGGTTTAACTGAGCAATATTTTGGAACTGGATTGGATGGAATGGGTTGAAATGGAATGAAGTAGAACTGGGTGGAATGGAATGCAGTAGAATGGAGTAGGGTGGAGTGGAGTGGAGTGGAGTGGCACGAAGTGGAATAGAAAGGATGCAGCAGAGTGAAATGGACTAGAGTGGAATGCAACAGAATAAAAACAAATGACCAACTTCCCATTTGGCACAGACAGGCCTATTCCAATTTCTGGCATTTGCATTTACCTGCTATTATGAACAGAATTGTGTCCCCTAAAATTCATATGTTAAAGTTTTAACCTTCAGTATGATAAGTGATGATATTTAGAGATAAGTCCTTTGGAAGATCGACACTACCTGTGCAGCTCTTGAGGTACTGGGGGTGAAGAACCATGACAGGATGAGAAAATAAAAAAGAGACAAAAGCTGGGGTCAGGTGGAGCCCTTAGTCTCCTGATGGGAGGAAAGGAACTGCCCCTGCACTGTGGGGCATTTATTTATACATTTAGCAACACAGTGTCACATGCCTAGCAATCCATGGCTTGGATTGTCTAGGGTCTTGGTGTTTTTTGGGGGGAAGGGAGTGGGATGGGGGGTGAAGTAGCTTCTCCACGTGGCTTGCCCCAGGTGCTCTTTGTTCTTGGGACAGCCATGCCTCAACCCTGCATGTGTGATCAGTTTCCAGCTTCAATGGCTCCACACAGGAAGCAGAGTTGAAAGAGGTCATGAAGGTGGCACCTTCATGATGAAATTACACAAGATAGGATCAGTCTCTCTCTCTCTCCCTCCCTCCCTCCTTCTCTCTCTCACACCGTCTCTCTCTATCTCTCCCACCTACTCCCCTCTCCCTCTCCCTCCCTCTTTTCTTCTCTCTTTCCTCTCTTTATTCCCTCTTTCTCTATGCACAAGAAGTCATGTTAGCAAACTGAGAGATGGCAGCCTCCTCCAAGGTACAAAGAAACCCCTCATCAGGAACTACATCAAACCAAAGCTTGATCTTGCATTTGCAGCCTCCCAAACTTTGAAAAAATAAATGCCTATTGCTTAAGCCCCCCAGTTTATGGCAAATTCATACTTTCTGAAAGGTCTTAAACTCCTTCTAAGACTGCCTCAGTTTCCCAATCCCAAGTCCCTTCATCTGGCCTACACTGCTGTGTTCAGCCAGTAGCAGTCTGTGAAAAAATTGCTGCTCTCTGGATCTACTTGATTCTATTCAAAAGCAGCAGCTTCAAGAAAGCAAACCAATATAAATGCGGATGTCTACACAAATACAACTCCTTTTTCAAAATTCACCTAGTGGAACTTGCAAGCTATGGAGAAATTCTCAAAACATTTCAAAAAGAATTCAAGATCCTTGCCTTGAAAAGCAGATATATTCCTTCAAAGAATTTTGTGTAAAGAATTTAATCTATCAATCTCAAGTTGCTTCGATTCCAATCTCATTATGGATTTGTACCTGCTGAACAGAGGATTAAAAACAGTCCTCCTCATGAACTGTTGGTTCGAAATACCCAGCTTTATAGTTTTCATTCCCAGCCTTGCCTTGTCGAAAGGTTTTTGGACTTGGATGGTGCTCCTTTATAAATGCAAATACAATTATTAGTTATGCATTTCAGTACACCCTAAAACAGTAAAGGACAATATATGGCACTCACAATAATAATACTTTTCTTTTTATCCCCTGCAGAGCTCCAAATGTTTCTTCATTAGTGTGGATTTGATCACAATGCTCTTTGCCACTATAGCTTCTATTCTGGAGCACAAGGAAGCTGTGAATGCTATATAATGTATGATTATTAACCTACATCAAGCAAATCACAGTGGCTCAGTATACTGTTTTTCTACTAATTCAATCCCATATTAATAACCTTAATTATTATGCATGGATAAAATAGAATTTTATAGTCCAGATAACTAAAAATTGCCATGTGAACTCATTACTATCCACAGCTATAGTTCTATATAGAAATCAAATTGGAAAATGTGAGAAACTGCCTAATGCAGGAAGTTTTATTTCGAAGGGAGGTAGCTGAGAAACTGAGATGATTTCTATCTGGATGAACAAATACATGTATCTGAAGTATAGGCAGTTTGGGACCAGGATATGGGGGGAAAATGAGAAATGCATTCTTTCCTGAGAAATAGAGTTTGCAATAAAGGAAAGCCTGTGGAAATTAAAAATGAGCACTCTGCACTTAGAAATCCAAATTATGCAACTCTGTCCACTTTCCACCGAGCTACTGTTTGTCAGCACTGGCTGACTGTAAAGGTAGGGAGAGAGGCATGGGGATGTTCACAATTGACAGCACCCTGGGTTAGATGCTGAGGTTACACATTCAAATCACAGCCAGGGGGAACTAGCCCTGACTGGAACCAGACACACATTTTTAATAAACTACCAGAACAAAAGGAATGAGACCATGAACTAGGACAAGCACCTGACTCAGGCCCCTTCTTTGATTGAGCAGCATTCAGATTAAACAGAACAGCTCAACAAAGAGCATGGTCCAAAATCAAATGGGGTTGCTTGTTACCTAGATGTGGCATATTATCTTACTTCTAGTAATACTGTGAGGTAGAAACAAATAGAATTTACCTAGACATCACCATTGGTGAACTGGAGGGATTAACCCTGGAGAAGATGCTATCAGCAGCCTGATTGAAGTGCATTTTACCAGATACTCAATCACTAGGAATTTGTAAAACAACCAAGAAGAGCATATGTCTACAATGGTGGTCTTGGCTTCTGGTTCCTGAGCTAGTCTGGAAGTTCTTGACAGATACAGTGCGCACAATACTACGGAGGAATTGCTCTGGGGATCAGGAAATCTGGCTGTTGTTACAGCATGAAGAGGGCTCTGGGTTATACATCTAAACACCCACAGCTTGGGAGTTAATATATTTGCCTCAGAGGGGACCAGAAGGATATAATGAAACCAGGGCATCAGTGGGTATAAAGCCCCAGCGAATCCAGGGTTTGCACATTTCCCAGCAGCCTGCTCCAACACCGATACTGTTTGGGGTACGGTGGGCGTGTGGAATCCCTGCCTTCTGATATGAGGCTGACTGTTTGTGACTATTGTACACAAACCACCCCAGTCATCAAGGCAATAATTAACTTCATTTTGATGTTGCCTAATTACCGTGTTTACTTTTCACACTATCATCACACATGAGCTTGTTTTTTTAAAATATTGTTATTAGCGGTAACAGATACAATAAATAAAAATTTCCATACTTGGAGGAGATGGAGCTGTAGGAAGATAACATGTATTTTTAATGAGACAGTCTAGCACAGGGAAAGAGAATAGGATTTGGACTCAAGAGGGGGAAAAACAAATTTCTGTTCAAATTTGGACTTGGCCTTATTTTCATCAGATTTAATGCCTCTGATTGCACCTTTTAAGGCACCTGTCTAAATTAAATGTGATGCTTTGAGTCAGAGTTTTAATCTAGACTGTAGCTCAGTAGATTCTTCTTGACCAGCAACTCTAATGATGATGATATATGACAAAGGTGCCTAGTTTGGCCTGATCTTTGGAGCAACATCTCAAAACCTATGCACTGAGGTAACTGGTTCGATAACTCTGTATTTAATCTTGAGCAATGAGAGAATGAATGAAAATGATTCAGAGAACAAGTCAACATTACTGATCGTGAATCATTTCAGAAGTCGAATTTCTTATTCTTGGCACTATAAATTGGCTGTCATGAAAGAAATGGAACTTTATTTTTTTAAAAATTCCCAAATGAGCATTGTTACATGGGTGGTCCCCACTTCCTGACCCTTTTCCTTCACCTCGTCGCACAAGGAAGCACTCATCTGCTTTCAGTCCTTTCCTGCCCAGGTCCTTCCCTACCTGCCTCAGGTTTTGCCTCCCTCCTCTCTCTTCCCCTGGCTATTGCCCATAGCTGGGATGCCCAGTCCCACTCCTCATGTCTCATCTTCCAAGAGCTTGGGTTGTGAAGTTAAATGCTAGAATTTAGGAACAAAAGAATGAGAATCACCATAGTTCTGCAAAGATAGGGTATTCATGCTT
>RJWT010053667.1:0-10391 GCA_004365215.1 Cuniculus paca | reverse complement strand
GAGGATGTCTACTTATCTTGTTTAGAAACCCTGTATGGCTTTCATTGTTTGTTTTGATTGATTTTACTCTATTCTGTGTGGTTTGATTGTAATATGTCTGAAGGTGTAGGCAACTATTCTGAAGCTAACAAATATTATGGTAGCCAATGCTGTTTCGCTAATATCTTGAAATTGTATATTGCTTACATTGTTCTGCTTTGTTCGTTTTGTTTTATTATGTTTTGATTTGTTTCTACTGCTTTAGTTTTGTTGTATTTTGTTTGATTTTACTTATCCCTGATGGTATGGGCAGGTATACTGCAGATAACAAGAGCCATTATGGAAGCCTTATCGATTGTTTTTTGTTTTTTTGTTTTGTTTTGTTTTCTTTCTTTTTACACTGTTTCAAAGTCATATTCCATGTTCATTGCTTTGTTTTGATTGACTTTACTCTGTTTTGTTTTGTTTGGTTGTATTCTTTTCAAAATAAAATAAAAAAAAATAAGCACACCCTCACCACTGTGCAGATATGTTGAATTCTCTGAGCTGACATTATACTGAGGTTGGTATAGCTGTTGCAACTTTCCTGGCAAAGGGGTGGTAGTAATCCACTTTCTCCCTTTCATTCCCACGGACCTTTGTGAAACATCACATAAAGTTGTTTCCACTTATTTCCACAGGTCACAATAATTTGTGTTGCACGAGGGATTGTACTCCTGACCTCATGCTTGTAAGCAGAATTATTTCCTTTTATTTCTTTATTTTAAAGAGGAAAAACATAACAAAACAAAGCAAAACAAAACAGAATAAAGTCAAACACAATGTATCATTTCAGAACAGAATACTGCAAGCAATACAGGTTTTCAAAACATGACAAATGGAGATTAACAGTGGTTACCCTAGTGCCTCTTGCTTTTTTCAAAATGGTTGTTCATAAATTTAGAGACAATAAACTCTAACAAAACAAAGTAATATAAAACCATATTAAACAAAAGAGTGAAAGCATTACAGGCCTTCAAGTTAGACAGCAAGAAACCAACAATGGCTACTGTAACGTCCCCTGTCTTTCAAAAGAGCTGTTCCTACCTTCTCACATATTGCAATCAAATAGTAGGATTGGGATGTAAACAAATGAAATAAAAGAATAAAAGCAGTGTTGGACTTCAGAACCGTTTCCTCATATTTATCGGGAATTTTGTGTCTTATTGAGCCTTTCAGTTTCTTACACTAGGGAGGCGACGCAGTGTTTACACATGTGAGTTTGTTTTATTTCAGTTGTGAGAATGTTCTCAAGTCACATCCATTTACCTATAAAAGCCTCAAGGTGATCATTCTTTATAGCTGATTAGCACTCCATTGCATAAAATACCACATCTTTTTATTCCATTCCTCAATTGATGGGCATTTGGGTTTTTTCCAAGATTTGGTGATTACAAATTGTGCTGCTATAAACACGGGTGCACATACATCACTTTTGTAGGCTAATTTCACTTCTTTTGGGAATATGCCCAGAGGCAGAATACCTAAGTCAAAAGGGACTTAGAATCCTAGCTTTTTGGGTAACTTCCAGACTGATTTCCACACCAGCAGCAAAAGTCCAAACTCCCACCAACAGTGGAAAAGGGTCCTTATTTCCTCACAAACTCTCCAGCATTTATTGTTGGTGGTTCTTCATTCTGGCCAGCCTTTCTGTAATGAGATGAAATCTCAGAGTTATTTTAATTTGCATTTCTCTAAAGACCAATGATACTGAACATTTTTTCATGTATTTATTTGTCATTCATATTTCCTCAGCTGAGAAGTGTTTTAATCTAAGATGCCCATTTTGGATTGGGTCTTTGAATTTCGAGGGCCTGATATTTTTTAATACTTTTTATGTTCCAGATAGAAGACCTTTGTCTGAAGGGCAGTTGATGAAAGTTTTTCCCTATTTGTGGGTTTTATTTCCACTCCGTTGGAGATTTCTTTTGACATGCAAAAACATTAACAAGACAAGATCCCATTTATTAATTCTGGTAAGTGCTTCCCATGCAGTTTGACTTTTTGTTCACGAATTCTCCAACTACTCCTATGTTTTCAAGATTTCTACCTACTTTGTTTTCCAGCAGATTTAGTGTTTCTGTTTTAATATTTAGATCTTTGATCCATTTTGACTTTAGTTTAGTGTATGGTGATAGGCTTGGGTCCAATTGTAGTTTTTGACATATGGAAAGTCGGTTTTCCAGCAACATTAATTCAAGAAGCTATCTTTCTTCCAGTGGACATGTTTGGCCCCTTTGTCAAAGATAAGGAGGCTGAGTGTGTTTGTACTTGAGGTTGTATCTTCTAATCTATTCCATTGAACTTCAGGTCCGCTCTGATTCCATGCTGATTTTATTTTTATTTTTATTTTTTTAGGAGCATAGAGCAAAACAAAACAAAGCAAAAGAAAACAAAACGCAGTCAAATACAATACAGCATTTCAAAACAGATCACAGAGAGCTACACAGGTCTTCAAAACATAACAACAGGAGATTAGCTATGGTGACCCCAGTGTCTCTTGCTTTCCTCAAAATAGTTGTTCATACATTTACAGACAATAAACTCAAACAAAACAAAGCAATACAAAACCAGACAAAACAAAAGAGCACCACAGGCCATCAAGTTGGCCAACAAGAAACCAGCAATGGCTACTGTAGTGTCCCATTTTTCAAAAGAGCTGCTCCTCTCTTCTCACATATTGCAATCAAATTGTAGGAAAGGGATGTAAACCAATCAAATCAAAGAATAAAAGAACCACTGGATTTCAGAACATTTTCTCCATATTTATCGGGAATTTTCTATCTTATTGAGTCTTTCAGTTTCTTACACTAGGGAGACAATGCGGAGTTTACAATGCGGGTTTGGTTTATTTCAATTATAAGTATGGTCTCAAGTCGCATCCATTTACCTATAAAAGAACCAATGTGATCATTTTTTATACCTAAATAGTACTCCATTGTATAAAAGTACCACTTCATCTTTATCCAATCCTCAATAGGTGGTCATTTGGGTTTTTCCAAGATTTGGCTATTACAAATTGTGCTGCTGTAAACATGGGTGCACATATAATGCTGTGGTAAGATGATTTCACTTCTGGGAATATGCCCAGAGTGAAATAGCTGGGTGAAATGGGACTTCCAGTCCTAGCTTTTTGAGAAACTTCCAGACTGACCTCCACAGAGGTTGTACCAGTCTGCACTCCCACCAACAGTGGAGATGGGTTCCTTTTTTCCCACAGCCTCTCCAGGATTTATTATTGGTGGTTTTCTTGATCCTGGCCATTCTTCTGGAGTGAGATGAAATCTCAGAGTTGTTTTAATTTGCATTTCTCTAATGACCAATAATACTGAACATTTTTGCATGTATTTATTTGCCATTTGTATTTCTTCAAATAAGAAGTGTGTTTTCATCTCAGGCGCCCATTTTTGGATTGGGTCTTTGAAATTGGAGGACCTGATATTTTTTAATTCTTTCTATGTTCTAGATAGCGAACCTTTGTATGAAGGGAATTTGACTAGAATTTTTTTCCCAGTTTATGGGTTTTCTTTTCACTCTATTGGAGATTTCTTTTGACATGCAAAAACTTTTTAACAAGACAAGATCCCAATTGTTGATACTGGGAAGTGTTTCCCGTGCAGTTTGACTTTGTTCATGAATTCGCCACCTACTCCTATGTCTTCAAGATTTCTACCTACTTTGTTTTCCAGCAGATTTAGTGTTTCTGTTTTAATATTTAGATATTTGATCCATTTTGACTTTAGTTTAGTGTATGGTGATAGGCTTGGATCTAATTTTAGTTTTTGGCATATAGAAAGCCAATTTTTCCAGCACCATTTATTAAAGAGGCTAGCTTTCTTCCAGTGAACATGTTTGGACCCTTTGTCAAAGATAACGTGGCTGAGTGTGTTTCTACTTGAAATTGTAGTTTCTAATCTATTCCATTGATCCTCAGGTCTGTTTTGATTCCAGTACCATGCTGATTTCACTGCAGTAGTTTTGCAGCATAATTTCAAGTCTGTGATTGTGATGCCTCTTGTCCTGCCCAAGCTGTCCAGAAATGCCTTTGCTATTCTGGGTCTTTACTGGTTTGAGATGAATTTTAAGAATTATTTCTCTAGATCTGTGAGGTATGCTAATGATATTTGGATGGAAATTGTATTAAATCTGTATAATAATTAATTTAGAGAATGGCCATTCTCACAATGTTTGCTCTTCCTATCCATGAGCATGGAATGTTTTTACATTTTCTGAGATCCTCTTCAATATCTTTTTTCAGAGTACTGTTATTTTCATTGAATCTTTTGCTTTTTGTTAGGTTCATTCCTAAGTATTTCATTTTTTTGAACGTTATTGTAAAGGGTGTGGTTTCTCTTATTCTCTCTCAGTTCATTTGTTGTTTGTGTACAAGCATGCGACTGATATCTGAGTATTGACTTTTATCCACCTACATTACTGAATTTGGTTATGATATCCAGATGTCTTTCTATGGAGTTTTGTGGGCCTTCTATATAGAGTATCATGTCATTAGCAAAGAGTGATAACTTAACTTCTTCCTTCCCTGTTCTTGTTCCTTTTATTTCAGTCTCTTGTCTAACTGTTCTGGCTAATGTTTCCAGCACTATATTGAAAAGGAGTGGTGATAGTGGACATCCTTGTCTTGTTCCTGATTTTAGAGTGAAAGGTTTCAGTTTCTGATCATTTAATGTGATGCTGCCTGTTAGTTTGTCATAGATGGCTTTTATCAGATTGAGGTAAAGCCCATCTATTCCAAATTTCTGTAGAGATCTTATCATGAAAGCGTGTTGGACTTTATCAAAAGCTTTTTCTGCATCTATTAAGATGACCAAGTGGTTCCTATCTTTGGCTCTATTGATATGGTTTATTACATTTATTGATTTGCATATGTTGAACCATCCTTGCATTCCGATGGGATGCATCACACTTGGTCATGGTGTAATTTTCTTCATGACTTGCTGAATTCTGTTTGCCAGTATTTCATTTAGGATTTTTGCATTGATGTTAGTTAGAGAGATTGGCCTGAGTTCCTTTTTTCGTTGGGTCTTTCTCTGATTTTGGTATTAGTGTAATACTTGCTTCCATTCAATGATTTAGGGAGACTTCCTTCCTTTTCAATTTCATTGAAGAGGTTGAGGAGTGTTGGCATTAAGTGTTCCTTGAATTTCTTGTAGAACTAAGCTGTGAATCCATCAGAACCTGGACCTTTCTTGGTTGGTAAGGTTTAATTACATTTTCAATTTCATTAACTGAAATTGGATTATTCAGTAGATTTACATCTTCTTGGTCCAGTTTTGGTAATTGATATGTTTTTACAAATCTGTCCATTTCTTTGGTATTATCCAGCCTATGACAGTAAAAATTTTTGAAATAGGTATTGATGATCTTCTGTATTTCAATGGGGTCTGTAGTGATTTCACCCTTTTCATTTCTTATTGCATGAATTTGAGTTTTCTCTTTCCTTTTTTTAATATGGTTGGCTAGTGGCTTATCAATATTATTTATTATTTCAAAGAGCCAGCTCTTTGATTTGTTGATTCTTTGTATTGTTTTCTTACTCTCAATTGCATTAATTTCTTCTCTTGTCTTTACAAATCCCTCCCTTCTTTTGACTTTGGGGTGGGCTTGTTCTTCTTTTGCTAGATGTTTCAGGTGTAACATCAGATTATTTATTTGCATTCCTTCCATTTTGTTGATGTGTTAAATCACTGCAATAAATTTCCCTCTGAGGACTGATTTCATTGCATCCCACAGATTCTGGTAAGTTGTATTTGTATTTTCATTTGCTTGTAGATATTGTTTAATTTCTTCTTTGATTTTGTCTGTGATGCAAGATTGTTCAGGAGTGTACTATTTAATTTCCATGTGTTTACAGAGTTTTTGCTGTTTCTTTTGTTGTTAATTTCCAGTTTGCTGGCACTGTGATCAGATAGTATGCATGGGATATTTTCGATTCCTTTACATGTATTTAAGCATGATCTATGGGCCAATATATGGTGTTTTCTAGAGAACGTATAATGCGAACCTGAGAAGAATGTATACTCTGATGTTGTTGGGCACAAAATTCTGTATATGTCCACCAGGTCAATTTGTTCATAGGTTTGATTCAGTTCTATTATTTCTTTGCTGATTTTCTGTCTAGCTGATCTGTCTATTTGAGTCGAGGGTGTGTTAAGGTCTCCTGTTAGAATTGTGTTATTGCTTATTTGATTTTTCATTTCTATTAATATTTTTTTATATAGTTGGGTGCTCCCTTATTTGGTGCATATATATTTAAGATTATTTCATCCTCTTGGAGTTTTTCCCTAACCAGTATGTAGTGACCTTCTTTATCCCTTTTGACCATCATTTGTTTGAAGTTCACATCATCTGTGAACAGGATAGCTACCCCTGCTTTCTTGGGCATTCCTGTTGCATGGATTATTGTTTCCCAGCCTTTGACTTTCAGTCTATGAATTTCCTTTTGGGTTAGATGGGTTTCTTGTAGACAGTATATGGTTGGATGTTCTTTCTTGATCCATTCTGCCTGTCTGTTACTTTTGATTGGTGAATTGAGGCCGTTTACATTAATGGTTATAACTGATACATATTGGCTTGTTTTCCTCTTGTTATTTTTCTGCAGTGGTTTCTTTACCTTTTCCCTCTGCTTAATTGTCTGCCCTGCTTGGTGTTCTACCTCTGTGGACATTTTTGACATCTTAGCCATTTTCATGTCTTTCTAAAATATCTTTCAGTATTCTTTTTTTTATTTTAAAGAGAATGGAACAAAATGAAACAAAACAAAACAGAACAAAAAAAAGCAAAAGAAAACTTATTAGAGTCAAACACAAAACAGCTTTTCAAAACAGAAAACAGAAAGCTACATAGCTCTTCAAAACATAACAGGAGATTAACTATGGTTACCCCAGTGTCTCTTGCTTTCCTCACAATGGTTGTTCATACATTTACACACAATAAATTCAAAAAAAACAAAGCAATACAAAATGAGATAAAAGAAAAGGGCACTACAGGGGATCAAGTTGACCAACAAGAAACCAGCGATGGCTACTGCAGTGTCCCATTTTTCAAAAGAGCTGCTTATATTTTCTCACATATTGCAGTCAAATTGTTGGAAAGGGACTTAAACCAATCAAATCAAAGAATAAAAGCACTGTTAGACTTCAGAACTATTTCTCCATATTTATCAGGAATTTTCTATCATATTGAGTCTTTCAGTTTCTTACACTAGGGAGACAATGTGGTATTTACACATGTGGGTTTGATATATTTCACTTATGAGTATGATCTCAACTCGCATCCATTTACCTATAAAAGCCTCAATGTGATCATTTTTTATAGCTGAATAGTACTCTGTTGTATAAAAGTACCACATCTTCTTTAACCATTCCTCAATTGATTGGCATTTGGGTTCTTTCCAAGATTTGGCTATTACAAATTGTGCTGCTATAAACATGGGTGCACATGTATCACTGTGGTAAGATGATTTTACTTCTTCTGGGAATATGATGAGAAGTGGAATAGCTGGGTCAAATGGGACTTCCAGTCCTAGCATTTTGAGAAACGTCCAGACAGACCTCCACAGTGGTTGCAGCAGTCTGCACTCCCACCAAAATTGGAAAAGGATCCCTTTTTCCCCACAGCCTCTCCAGCATTTATTGTTGGTGGTTTTGTTGATCCTGGCCATTCTTTCTGGAGTGAAATGAACTGGCTTCGTTTGGTGGTCATGAAGTTCTTCAGCTGCTCTGTGTCATGGAGGTATCTTATTTCTCCATCAATTTTGAAGAATAGTTTTACAGGATACATCAGTCTGGGTTGGAAGTTGTTTTTCTTTAAGCCTTTAAATGCTTCACTCCATGCTCTTCTTGACTTCATTGTTTGTGTTGAGAAGTCTGCTGACATTCTGATGGGGTTTGCTTTATAAAAGATATGCTTCTTTCCTCTCACAGCTTTTAATATTCTGTTCTTATGTTGAATTTCTGGAACGCTGATAATTGTATGTCTGGTTGTTGATTTGTTTTGGTTATGGCTAGTTGGAGTTCTATATGCTTCACTTATCTTCATGTCAGGTTGCTTTCCCATGTTTGGGAGACTTTGAGCTATGACTTCTTTAAATAGTGATTTTTCATGCTTTGGGTTTCCTCATTTTTCTTTTATAATTATCAGTCTTATATTGTTTTTCTTTACATCGCCTTGCCACTGCTGAATTGCTATTTCCTGATCCCTTGTTATTTTTAAACGATGTTTCCTTTCTTCCTCACTACCTGCAATCATGTCTTCCAGGTTTGAAAGTCTCTTTTCACATTCATTGAGGTGGCTTTGCCAGCTTTCGATGACATTTTTTACTTCCTCGATATCTCTTTGAATCTGTTTCATGCATTCAAATTCTTTCTTGTATTCTTCATTCAAGGTTTCTATCCTTATGCAGCCTTCCTCTATTTTTCCAACTATATCTTCTTTAGATGTGCTTAGCATTTCTTTCATTACATTCATCATCTCTTTTTTACCTGGTAAATCATTTCTAATCTCATTTCCTTTAAAGTTTCATACTGCTGTTTCTTTACTTCAGTTGCTATCATTTCAGAAGTTTCAGGTGTGTGACTCATATTTTCTTCTATGTCTGTGTCTCTTTGGCTTCTTTGGGAAGGACTGGAGGTGCAAGATTACATTTTGCTCTTTCATTTTGTCATTTTCCTCTATTGCACTGTGGAAGGTGAATCCAACATGCACGGTTGAGGTGCAAAGGCGAGGTGAAACTCACAGTGCACGCCTCAGCTCCAGCCAAGATTACTTCTGTGGCTATTCTGTTGCTGGATACAGGCCAGGCAGGACCCCAGGGATGCTCTGAACATCCCAGGCTGATGGGGGAGGGGCGCAAATTCCTACCAGTCTGTTGGCAAGGTCCCAACCTGCACAGCTAGATGGAATTCACTGTGTGCACCTTCCACTCAAGCAGGGCCCAGAGCAGCAGATGTCATGCTGCTCCAGGTGAATGTGCGGAGTGCAGGCAGGACCCCAGAGATGCTCTGAATGTTCAGGGTTGGTGGGACCTGGGCACAAATTCCTACCAGTCGCTTGGTAAATTCCCAAGGTGCACGGCTAGGTGGAATTCTCTGTGCCCACCTTCTACTCAAGCTGGACCCATAGTAGCAGCTGCCACGCTGCTCCAGTGATTTGGCGGGGCCCAGCAAGGACCCCAGAAATGTTCCAAAAGTCCCGGCACTATGGGGGATGGGCACAGATTTCTATGGGTCTGGTCGCCAAGTCCCAAGCTGCACAGCTAGGTGGAATTTGCTGTGTGCGCCTTCAACTCAAGCTGAGCACAGAGCAGCAGTTGCTATGCTGCTCTGGGTGAATATGCGGTGTGCAAGCAGGACCCCAGAGATGCTCTGAACATCCCAGGCCAATGGGGGATGGACACAAATTCCTACTGGTCTCTTGGCAAAGTCCCAAACTGCACGGCTAGGTGGAGTTCGCTTTGTACTCGTTCAACTCAAGCAGGGCCCAGAGAAGCAGCTGCCACTCTGCTCCGGGTGAATGTGTATTTCTTTATTTAAAGGAGTTACTCAGATTCCCAGATACAGGCATTGGTCTAATCCTGTGAATCTTAACTGTTCTTTTCCAAGAACTAATTCACTTAATGGTACAGTTATCTTAAGTGTATATACATATATATATATATATATATATATATATATACACACACACACACACTTTTATATCTTTTTTCTTTTCCCTTCTTTCTTTCCTCTTTTTCCCTGAGTTGTTTTTTCCTTTTCAGCAATCTTACCCTCTCACAACATTTATTGAATATTTTGTATCTTATTTACTCTTTCAGTTTCTTACACTAGGGAGACCAGTTGGTGTTTACATGTGTGGGTTTGATTTATTTCACTTGTGAGTATGGTTTCAAGTCACACACATCCATTTACAATAAAAGCCTCTATCTGATCCTTCTTATACCTGAGTAGAATACTGTAATTTTCAATGTACATTAGATTGATTCCTATTTCATTTTTTTGGATGCCAATGTGAAGGGTGAGGTTTCCCTTTTATTTCTCTCAGTGAGTATATTGTTTGTGTACAGAAACACTATTGATTTTTGAGTGTTGGCTTTGTATCCAGCTACATTTCTGAATTTGGATAATACATCTAGAAATCTTTCAATGGAGTTTTGGGGGTCTTCTATGTAAAGTATCATGTCATATGCAAATAGTGATGACTTCACTTCTTCCTTTCCTATTCTTATTCCCTTTATTTCTGTCTCTTGTCTAATTGCTCTGGCTAATGTTTCCAGCACTATATTGAATAGGAGCGGTGAAAGTGGACATCCTTGTCTTGGTCCCGATTTTAAAGTGAAAGCTTTCAGTTTTTGACCA
>RJWT010053666.1:0-10379 GCA_004365215.1 Cuniculus paca | reverse complement strand
GTCTGTGAGCAGTGATACTGACAGAGAGAAGCAGTGCGCGGACTATGAGGGCTGGGTTTGGGGAGTCCTGGACGCCATGGAATACCCTCCTCTCCTAACGCATTCCCACTTCCTAGCACCAGGCCCCTTGCATGACTGTAGTCAGAGTCCCTGAGGACACCATCTAGGCGCCCTCTCTTTGCCAGTCTCCTCTCCGTACTGTGCTCTCAAGCTCAGCAGCAATCGTGGCCATTGCAGCACCAGAGATAACGGTCTAGCATCTATTTTGCAGAGATCCTTTGTTACTTATACTTTCACTAAAAAAAGTAAACTTTTGAAACTCGTAGGGAAAAAAGTGAATCCTGATGGTTTTTGAAACCACCCTCATACTTGTTTAAAAATTGATATTCACTTTATTCTTTATTTTGTCCATCTTCCAAGTTCAGTTTCATCTTGGTACTTCTTATGATACACAGAAAGGATCTAAAGACTGGAATAAAAGAAGAATAATCAAGCCTTTATATAGTGGCATTTAACAAATTTTTAAAAATTTGAAAAAAAATTTTGAATGTATTTATTTAGTTATTATTTATTTTTGTCTTTTTTTTTTTTCCAGCACTGGGGATTGAACTCACGACTTTGCGCTTGCCGGGCAGGCTCTTAGACCGCTGAGCTAGATCCCCAGCCCTGTTTTTGAGACAGGGTCTCACTATGCCATTCAGGCTGGCCTTGAACTCACTTTGTAGCCCAGGCTGGTCTCGAACTCACAATGATCTGCCTGTCTCAGCCTCCCAAGTGCTGGGATTACAGGCGTGAGCCACCACGCCCAGCTATTTTTGTCTTTTTGAGACAGGGTCTCACTATGCAGTTCAGGCTGGCCTTGAACTCACTTTGTAGCCCAGGCTGTTCTCAAACTCAGGACGATCCTCCTGCCTCAGCCTCCCAAGTGCTGGGATTACAGGCATGCACCACCACACCCAGCTTTGAATTTATTCTTAACCGATACATAAAAACATAAAAATTATTCATATTTATGGAATAGTATGTGATGTTTCAATATATGCATACATTGTGTAATGTTGAAGTCAGGTTATATACATTTTCTCAAACATTTATCATTTTTATGGTGAAAACAAATTTCTTTCTTTAGCATTTTGAAATATGCAGTATGTTATCACTATCTGTAATCACCCTACTATTCTGTAGCACTCCAGAGCTTATTGCTCATCTCTAACTATAATATAGTACCCACTGATCAACCTTTCTCCACCCTTCTGCTACTCTACCCTCTACTGGGAACTACTATTCTACTCTCAACCTCTATAAGATCAACTATTTTTTATATTCCATGTATGAGTGAGATCATGTAATAATTGACTTTCTGTGTCTGGCTTGCTTCACCTAACATATTGATGTCTGGTTCCACCCATGTTACAAAAGACAGGATATTATTTTTTATGGTTGACTAGTATTCCATTGTGTATATGTGTTATGTGTTCTTTATCTGTTTACTCACTAAAACATTTAGATTGTTTCTGGTTTTTTTTTTTTCTCTTTTTGAGACGGACTCACTGTGCAGTTCAGGCTGGCCATGCGCTCACTCTGTAGACCAGGTTAATCTCGAATTTGCAAGGATCCTCCAGCCTCAGCCTCCCGAGTGCTGGGATTACAGGTGTGTGCCACCACACCCAGCTTCTGTTTTTGACAATTGTGACTAGTGCTGCAATAAACATGAGTATGCAGATGTCTCTTCCCCAACATACTGATCTCATTTCCTTTGGATATGTACCCAGTAGTAGTATTCGTTCAGATTGTAGTGCCATTTTTTAATTTTTTGAAGTGTCTCTATACTGTTTTCAATAATGGCTGTATTAATTACATTCCAACTAACAGCAAAAAAGAATTTTGTTTTCTCCACATCCTCTCTAGCGGTTGTTATCTTTGATCTTTTTGGTAATAGCCATTTTTAATGAAGTAAGGTGATACCTCATTGTGGTTTCGATTTCTATTTCCCTAATGGCTAGGGATGTTGAACACTTTTTCTTACAATTCTTGGCCATTTGTGAGTCTTGACTGATATCCATTATGTCTTTTGCGTGCTCGTGTGTTTCTATTGCTGGAGATTGAAACCACTCTACCACTAGCTACATGCTCAGCCCTCCACCCCCTTTTTTTGGTACCAGGGATTGAACTCATGACCTCACGCTTGCCAGGAAGGCGCTGTGCCACTAAGCTATGTCCCTGGTCCTCTGAGTCCTTTTTTAAATTTGATTTTGAAACAAGGTCTCACTAAGTTGGCCAGGGCAGTGTTGAACTTGTGATCCTTTTGCCTGAGCCTCCTGAGTGGCCAGGGTTACAAGCTTGTGCCACCCTGCTTGGCTATTGCACATTTTAAACTAGGTGGTGGTGGTTGTTGTTGTTATTGAATTTTTTGAGTTTTTTATATAGTCTGGATATTAATACTTTGTCAGAGGTATTTTTCAAATATTTTCTCCCATTCTAGGTAGTTTCTTCACTCCATTATTTCCTTTGCTAGTAGAAATACAGTAGTAGTTTTTTTTTTTTTTTTTGTCTTTTTGAGACAGGGTCTCATTATACAGTTCAGGCTGGCCTTGGGTTCACTTTGTAGCCCAGGCTGGTCTCGAACTCACAATGATCCTCCTGCCTCTGCCTCCCGAGTGCTAGGATTACAGGAGTGCGCCACCACGCCTGGCTGAAATACAGTAATATTTTAACCCAGCCTGTTCCCTGTTCTCCAACCTATGTAGACTGGATGTTGGTTTTTCCATATTTTCCCTCAACCTCCTCTTCTTGTTCCTTCCCACAGATCCATCTCAGGACAGCCAAACTCCAGTAATTCTCCCTGTGGTTATAAAAAGATTCTCCCACGTGTTCTTTGACATAGCCCTGGCTATCTTTCCTCCATTTCCCTGTCTCCATCTTTCATCACCTACTTGGTGTTTCTCCAAATTCAGGCTTTTTCTCTTTATGCACACCCATGGCAATGAACCTGCATCTTGCCAGTCTTTCTGCATGTTTAAGGTTCATCTTTCCCTGAATTCCATGGGAGAAAAAGAGACTGACTACCCACTGTCTTCTCCACAGCACCTAGGAGTCCCTCACAGACTAGTTACCTTTCTGATACCACTTTCTCTGTCTGAAGGGTTCTTCTCTGTTGGCGGATGTGGTGGATTAACTAATGGGCAGCTTGTAAAACCCAGCCTAACTGAATCAGCATGGTGCTGGGTGCGGAGGGCCCACCTGAGGATTGTTGCCAACAGCATAAAAGGAGAACTGGAGGGGAAGATGGTGTGCTGCTGCTTCTCCCGAAGAAGCTTGTTATACTGGTTTTCCTGATATGAAATCAGCTGTTCTTATCAGAGGTGCTTGGGTCCTTGCTGTCACTGAGAGTACTGTGGTTCTTTTTCTTTCTTTCTGTTTGTTTTCTTTTGTATTTTATTTTAAAGATAATAAAACCCAACAAAACAAAACAGAATAAATCCAATCAAAACACAGCAATGAAATTGGTACACAACATCAAAGTAGGATAATAGGAAAACAACAATGACTACCATAGTATATCTTGTTATCTTCACAGTGGTCATCTATTCCATCAGATATAGCAAAATCAAACCAAAACAAAACAATAAAACTCATCGAAACAGAATATTGAGTCAAACAAACAAAAAAAAGAAGAAAACAAAACAGAACAATATTAGACTTCAAAAGCAGGACAGAAAAAATCCCCCCATATTTGCCATATTGCATACTGTTATCCTCCCTATAGATGCTCAGACAGCCCTGCCCCATGCCTGCAAATTCAACCAAAGAATACAGTCCTTCAGTTGCTTTTTGTACCTCAGTTGCTATGAGCTCAGGCTGACCTCCAGACCAACTGGTGGCTTACAGGGTGAGGGGGTTTGGTGATTCTTAGCCTGTGCGCCGGTAGGCTCACAGGAGGCGCTGACTTTTCTTTCTCTTCCTGGGCCCTGCATGGTCTACAGGGCTTACCAGAAAGGCTGGCTAGTTGGCTCATTGACTTGTTGAAGTACTGTGGTTCTTTTTTTTTTTTGCGGCACCGGGGATTGAACTCACGACCTTGCGCTTGTCGGGCAGGTGCTTAGACCGCTGAGCTAGAACCCCAGCCCACTACTGTGGTTCTTTACAGGGAAGCTCTGGTCCTTACCTGAGGTGTCACTTTCTGGTTCCAGTGCAGATCCCTCAGGCTGCTGGCACAGATCCTTCATTCTGTTGGTGCAGACTTTCTAGCTTCCACCGCTGACCTTAGGCACTTTGCAATGCAGATCCTTGATACGGACTTGCATGAGACATTGTCATGGGCTCTAGGCCTCTAGCTGGACTCGTGCAGGACATTGCCATGGACTCTAGGTCTTCAGCTGGACTTGTGCAGGACATTGCTGTGGGAATCCAGGCCCTCAGCTCGATTCTTTGGATTCCAGTGAGTGGAAAGATCTCTTGCATTCTTCTGCATTTGACTTTTTGTGTGAATATTATAAAATCATTCTATAAATTGGGTCCCATATTAAATTTATTCCATTGCAAACCCTGACTACCTCAGTGGAAATCTTTTCCAGTATTTAAGTAAAACCTTTCTAAAAAAAAGCCACTTCCTCCTTTGTCTGGAAAAGATTTTACTGGTCTCTGAAACCTGATTTGCATACTTGCCTTCCGCCTTGCCTCAGGGTCATGGCAGCTGGCTTTCCCCAGGATCTCTAACGGCAACTGAATAGTCCAGAGCAGAAGCCCCAGTATGTATTATCACCTAGTGTCAGAAATAATATGCCAGCCAGTGGTGATGGTGCATGCCTGTAATGCCAGCACTTTGGGAGGCTGAGGCAGGAAGATCAAAGTTCAAGTCCAGCACGGGCAACTTAACAATTTAGTGAGGTTTTTGTCTCAAAAAAAAAATTAAAAATAAACAGGCTATAGCTCACTGTGAAGGTCCTGGGTTCTATCTTCATTACTGCCAAAAACCCCCAAAAAGTCAAATGTCATTTCTTCTACCATACTCATTGAAAATACTCTGATTCAGTGTGGAAGATTTTATAGTGACAGGACTCCCAAGAAGCCAAGCTCATTAGGGAACATTGTGGAGGCTGGCTGCCACACTTCATTTTCCTCCAAGGGAATCAGCAAGGTTTAATAGGAACCTCTAGCAGCAGTGCAGGCACTGGGATACCTGTGGGCTGGAGAAGAATTCCAAGGAAGAAAGAAGTAATGAATAAAAGGATTAATTCCCCAGCTTCACCTGTTGCCTCTTTTCCTTTTACAGTTTTGACTTCCAAATACTCAATAAGTTGTGTGACAGAGATAGTGCACAGAGCCATGATACTCTGAGGGACTCAGGGAAGGTCTCCTAGAGGAAGTGGTGTTTAAGCTGAGACCTGAATTGTGAAAGGAAGGTAGTTCTGTGTATTTGAGAGGAGGAACTTTCAAACTGAAAGAGAGCGGGGGTGGGGGGGTGTAGCTCAGTGGTAGAGCACTTGCCTAGCATGTATAAGATCCTGGTTTCCATCCCTAGCACTGCAAACGAAATACTAAACAAACAACAATATAAGCAAAGAAAAACAAAAAACCAAAAACTAGAAACCCCCAAAACCAAAACAAAAAAACAAGAAATGAGAGAAAAGAACCCAGTGAGTTCTGAAGAGCCATAAGAAATTCAATCTGACTAAAGTTGACAGAATGAAAGGGACAAAGTGAGAGAAATTGATTTTTTCTCTCATAGAAAGTTCTAATAAGACTTTTTACAATAATACAATTTTCTTTAACTGCATTGAACAGTACAGAAACCACAAGTCACATATGGCTGAGGACTTGAAACATGGTTTAGTGTGACACAGGAGCTGGATTTGATTGAAGAACTCAGGAGCTGAATTTTAAATTTCATTAATTTTAATTAAGTTTAAACACCTACATTCGATTGGTTGCAACTGTATTGTACAGCACAGCTCTTACAGTAAGATACTTGCTGAATAGTAGTCAGGGAGACAGAGAAGGCAAAGCTATACTTTGCTATGCAGGCAACGGGCCCTTTGAACCACAAGAAACCACAATAAACTAACCCCAGTTCAGGATAAGCGCTAGTCAGGGGCTTGATATTCTATTACCTCTCCCTAGAGCCAGGCTATTTGTAATTGAGCTGGATACTCGGCACAAAGTCTAAAGACACAGAGACCTAATTCTTAGATGGTAAAATTTGAGAGATGTACATCTACCACCTAGGATCAGGGACAGAGCCACTATCTTTTAGGAGAATCAACAGTGTAGCAGCTATGTCCAAATTCGCACTTTTTAAAGTAAGTCAAACAATAGGATTCTTCATTCCCTTCCTCGATCCCTTGGTTCCAGGAGTTTTGTGGTAGGCTTTAGGAAGAGAAAGTGAAACAAAAGAGCACCTCCTAAAAGCTTACCAAAAAGTCAAAAATGTGCGTACACTGGCTGGGAACCAGAGGTTTGGGTTCTGGGTTCTGGGTTCTGCTACTGTCTGGTCATACTTTTGTCTCAGCTTTCCCATTTGCCTGCTTCCTGGACACTTATGTAACGTAATAATACTCATCCTCAGGGTAATAAAACAGCAGCTATGTTAGCCGAATGCTTTCGAATTCCAGGCACTGTGCTAGATATCTAATATCCACTTCAACCCAGTCTTCCGGCTGTTCTTTACAATCTCCATTCGATAAATGAGAAAAATGGGGCTCCATGAATCTGGGTAAACTAGCCCAAGGTCACTCAGGGAGAAAGAAGTTGAGCTGGGATTTGACTCCGGCTGGTTACAAACCCTGGGCTCTTCGTCACTTCGCAGTGTGCACTGCTTCTCGGCACGGGTGTGCCAGTGACGGGGGTGCGTTCGGGCGGGGAGGGTCGGTTGAGCAATACCGAGTGGTGTTTTCAACGCGTACTCTGAACGTGATGTTTATACACGTCCGTGGGCTCACAGTCACTGTATAGACTGGAAAACGAGGCTCAGAGAGGGGAGGCCACTAGCTCAAGGGCACACAGCGAGCAGGTGGCAGGGCTTCGAAGCCCAGGGGCGCTCCGGACGGACGCTCTCGGCTCCGTGCAGACAGGGGAGGCTCCTCAGCGCGACTCCACCCGCGCGCCCGGCGCCACGCCCCCTCCGCGCACGCGCTCTGGGCCGGGCCTGGCGGCGGGCGGGGGCGCGCGGGCGGCGGGCGCGAGGACGGCGGCGGGGAGCGTGCGCGCTGTGACGTGCCGGGCGCCATGTTGGAGGGCTGGTGGTAGCGGCTCGGGGAGGTGCTCGCTCTCGCTGGCTCGCTCTGTCGCTCGCTTCCCCCGGCTCCCTTCGGTGCCCCCCCCGGTCGCCTGCGTGCCGGAGTGTGTGCAAGGGAGGGGGAGGGCGTCGGGGGGGTGGGGGGAGGCGCTCCGGTCCCCGGGAGACGGCGGAGGGGAGGCGGAGGCTGCGAGGGACTCCGGGAAGCCATGGACGTCGAGAGGCTGCAGGAGGCGCTGAAAGGTGGGGGTAGTCGCCCCCGCTCCCTTGCTCCTCACCCTCGCTGCCCTCTCTCCTGTCCGTGCGGGGCGGGCATCCGGGCGGGCAGGCCGGGTCCGGCGGGGGACGCGCTCGCCGGCGCCCATCCCCCCTCCCCGGGGTCGGGCGCCCCGTGGGCCGCTCCCGCCCGCCCCGCGCCGGGCTTTGTGTCGGCCGCCGGCGTCGGGGCTGGGGGAGGGGAGCGGGACGCGCTCGCGGGGGCCCGAGCCCTTCTGCCCCTCGGGGACGGGGCGCGGGCCCGCTGCTCCCTCCCTCGCCCGCGGGCCCGGTCCTTCGCAGGCCCCACGCTGCCTATCTTTGGGGTGAGAAGCGGAGGGGGCGGCAGAGCTGCTTTAAAGTTGTCTCAGGGAGCCTTTTTCAGGCCTTCTCAAGTCCTCGTTCCACGCGCCCTAATTCTAAGGGGGTCGCTTTCCAAGCAACAGGCTTGAGAACCGTGATTCTCAAACTTGTAATTGAGTGAATTCAGCGTTTTCAGAATTTTTCTTTGATACTCAGAATCATTTGGAGTTGGCTACTTGGGGTAGTTGATGTTTCTCCAAAGGCAGATCTGCGGACTTCATTGAGATAAACAATTTGTGGGAGTGTTGGCCTGGAGATTTTTAATCTTAACCGCATTCCTATATGGATTCTACTTCCGGTGTTCCTCCACGACCACACTTTGAGAAACACTGCATAAAAGATGATGTGGACAAGTTCTGTGCACCTTTTAGGAGGATTCTTATTTGGGATGAGGGTGACATGTTACAAGTCGATCCTGGGGGTTGAAGTGAATATTTATTTGAGAGGTTGGTTTTTTAAAATTGCGCTTAAATGTGGGGAAGGAATGGGAGTAAAGTTTGTTTTTAAAGGACACTTGAGAAAACTGATGATGTTTCTTTTCTTCCCTTATTTAGATTTTGAGAAAAGGGGGAAAAAGGAAGTTTGTCCTGTTCTGGATCAGTTTCTTTGTCATGTAGCCAAGACTGGAGAAACAATGTGAGTTGAAACATGTATTCCTGGTTACAGACCTATCATTCACAATTGCCTAGGAAAGGGGAATAAATAAGTGTATTTGAAAACTAAATAATGCGTCTGTCTCAGTAGGCAGAGAACTGCCATTTAAAGAAGGTATTAAGTGTTGCTGGGGTTGGGAGTGCATATCTGTAATCCCAGCTAGTCTTCAGGCTGAAGCGGGAGGATCTCAGATTGCTAGCCGGCCTGGGGAATTTCGTGAAGCCTTGTCTCACAATAGGAGGATTAGAATGAGATTTAGTAGTAGAGCATTTGCCTAGCATGTGTGGAAACCCTTGGTTTAGTCCCTAGTACTTAAGGGGAAAAAAAGGATTGTATGTACTTTCTTACTTTATGCATGTGTATACTTTCTTACTTCACGCGTGCTCTGCAGTGAATTTCTGAAATTTTATGTTAAAAGTTTTCTGTATATCTACTCTTTGGCATACTTAAGGATTTACAAGTCTGAAAACACCAGAGAAAGGAAGAATCTGTATTCCTTTATGACTCTTTCTGGGGTTAACAAACAGGCTTATTCTCAGAATTTTGTGGCTTTCTGTTTTTTATTTTCTCCTGTAGTCCTGTCTTCAACCTTTTGTTTTCATATTTATGTATATGAGTGCTTGAAGTGTTAATTTCTATTGTCTTGAGGACTCCCAGTGGTTATCTGACAAATTCCAGATGCTTAAGTTTCGGCTGTCCTGTAAACTTTCAAGGATAGCTAACTTGTTACATATGCTTAGCATTTTATTAGGCTGGTTTCCAAATATTCCTTCAAGTTAGGGCTATTTTCAGAAGAAAAATTCTAGTTCATTATTTGTCATTTTTGTGGTACGAGTTTTTATACTGTGACCAAGTTATTTTGTAGGAGACAGTGTATCCTTGTCTTCATTACAGTCTGGAAGGGTAGTGGGGAGAAGGAAGGGAAAAGGTTTCTTTGAGTGTAGTGTTACAAAGTGGACTTTAGTTTAAGAATGTAGCTTTCAGCACGTAATATATAATTTTTTTGTCTTTATCACCAGGTATTCATTTCTCACAAGATTTGCTTATGATTGTAGTCTGGCTTTCAAATAACTAGTATAATTCTAGAATAAAAGCCTCAGATGCTGTAATGCATGATTTAATGGTCATGTGTATAATTTGAACCTCCTTAGTGTTGGATTAAAATACATCAGCCAGGCAAGCCAGTAATTCCAGTTATTTGGGAAGTTGAGGCAGGAGAAACACCAGTTGGATGTCAGCCTGGGCAGCTTATTGAGACCCTGTTTCAAAACTCAAAAAAGGGCTGGGAATGCAGTTCAGTGGTTAAGAGTGCTTCCCTAGAATGTGTGAGATTCTGAGTTCAGTGCCCTGTACATATACGTGTGTGTGTATATGTCTCTCTTAGTCACTTTTCTTGTCACTAAGATGCAATCCCTGATACCCATAAACAGGATGGCAGAGGAGTTTGGCAGAAGAGAAGCTGTTCCTATTGTAGCAGTCAAGAAGCAGAGCTCTAAACTGGGTGTGGCAGAGCACACCTGTAATCCCAGCACTTGGGAGACTGAGGGCAAGTTTGAGGCCACCCTGGGCTACATTCTGAGTTAAAGGCCAGCCTGAATTACCTGGGAGTCCCTGCCTCAAAGAAGCAGAATTCTGAGGAGGAGCTGGGAAAGGAAGTACACCCTTCTAGGTCATGCCCCCAGTGACTTTTCTGACCAAACCCCACCTCCTAACAGCAAGTGAGCTATACCATACCCCCATAATTCAACCACCTTCCAGAAATCCCTTTATGAGTGTGCATCGTGCTCTTGGGAGACATCTAGGTATAAACCTTAACAATATGTGATACATATATATGTAGTACAGTATATATCAATGTAATATGATTGTGTTC
>RJWT010053665.1:0-10390 GCA_004365215.1 Cuniculus paca | reverse complement strand
TAAGGCCCCACTAGTATACATTTGTTAATTCCCTGTCAAACATGTATTGATCTGTGGCTATGTCCCGGGCACCATTGGGGACAGGGAGGACACAACAGTGAACAGGATACAGTCTCTGTCCTGGGGCAGCTGATGGGAGATGCAGCCGAATGAAAACACAAGGCCCAAAGATGAGAACTGGACAAGGGAATTCAGGGGCGGCTTCTCAGAGGAGGCAAAGCTAGCTAGCTCGGTCTGTGTCTGATTAGAAGGGAGTCAGAACCCTAAGGTGGGACTCCCTGGGGGAATTAGAGTAGCTAAGCGCCAGCATTGCTCAGCACCTCCTAGGCGACAGGCCCTGTTACCCCAACACTGTGAAGGGCGGACCCAGGCTCAGGTCCTGCCAGGGCCTTTCCTCCCTCGAGCCCAGGGAGAAGGAAGCAGCGCAGTCCTTTCTCTGCTCACCGCGCAGTGCTGATCTCACTGCATTCTCTGGCCCTTCCCACTCCGCCCCAGGTGCACTGTTTCCTTTTCCGGGTCAGGGAACAGAGAGGGGGCCTGTGGTTGCTCAGACCCTACCGTCTTCAGGGGAGAGCATGGGTTCTGTTCAGTGTCTTGCCTGCAAGGGGTGCAAAAACAAAAAGCATCTCAGAACCAGAGCAGTGGATGGTGAGCTGCTTGCGTGGAGGATGGAAACACTTTTCTCTTAGCTGGCTGTCCCTGGCAGTCGGTAGGGCTAGGGGGGTCACTGTGTTCAAGCTGCCAGAACGCCAAGCAATGACACCACTCTGAGAGATTAAACGTGTGTGTCACACTCAAAATGCAATTGTGCTGAAAGCACTTGGCGGAGTGAGTGAATGTTTTAGAGTAAGCTGGGTTCTTAAAATAGGAATGTTCCCTTGCTGGGAATTGGAAGACCACGATTCAAGGTGCAGCAAAGGCCTCGCCAGCAAATTGCTGTGCCTGGGCCAGCGTGGGGGTAGGAAGCGCTGGGAGGACTAATGACTTGAGTTGGAGTGAAAACCAGAATAAAAGTCTTTGTATTCAATTTCCTTTCCCTTGAAACCCGCTACCCTGTGGGAGCCATACATAATTGATGATATTACCATGCAACAGTGGGACTACAGAGATACACTAATATTGACGAACACTTTTTCATTTTTACTGCACTTTTCAAGTATGCCAAAAAACATTAAAAGTTCATAAAAGAAAATAACTTGGCTCAGTTGTGTCTGATCTCATACCTGAAAATGAGTGCATGGTACCACAAGCTCACCAGCCATCTGCGTTTATTGGGACGGTCCCATTTTTCACTATCCATGGGCCCAGATGTCTGAACATTCCAGCTAAACTCTTGGGTTTGGATACTGGCTTTTACCAGAAGCAGTACAATCCTAAGAGATTAAATTCCATTTGATTCCAGAAGTATATTGGAGAAAGAAATACACAAGGTAAACAAGAGGCTGAATTTGTCAGTTGATGAGTATTCACCATATCAGGCAATATTGATTGGCTGTAAAGTTTATCCCTCAAATGGTAGCTACCATCCAGTGGACTGCACAATGGTTGAAATTTGCTAAGCTTATAGCTCCCACTGCTGTAGCCAGTTGTGTTGAATTTTCTTCTCAAAAAGCAGGAGGCACAAATACTTCTATACTTATACATTTTGGAAAGATACAAGTTTTTAGCCCTTTAGTGATTCTAGTTAGTCTCTCCTCCTCCCCCAAATCAAGCAAGAATCCATCATCTGGATTCAGTGTCTTAGCTCCAGCAGTGACCAGTTCCAGGCTGAAGCGAGAGGATCAGTGTCAGTTCTCAGCTGAAGCTGCAGGTAGAATGGGTGGCACCAGTGGCTACAAGCAATCTGGTTCAGGAACACAGAAGATTTGGATCTGGAGAGTCACTGAAGCCCACAGTGGACTTCATGTGAACTGGAGATGAATCATGACGGTGCTAAGTCACTGAGATTTCAGGGTTTGTCAACCTTGCTTATTGATCATTGCCAGCACACACAAGGAGACTATGTTTTTCTAAGACAAGAACAAAACCATGAATCAATTATTTGTGCTCCTGTTCTAGGCAAAAGGACATAATGGAAAACTCTCTGGGGGGTGGAGCACTTTCTCTTTGGAGGCTCTGACTCACCATTCTCTGTTCCCAGGGGTGACAGATGACACCCCAAACTCTGAAGGCTCGTGACAATCCAATTCAGGAATATCTGCCTCTACCACCCACACTTGTAGAGGAGGAATGAGCTCTGATGCCAGAAACTCAAATTAGCTTTTGATATTTAACGCCATTTAATCTTGTCTATTTACTTATTTAAAATGACTGTGACTTTCTTAGTTTGAAGTATGCATGAAAGTACATTTTGTACTTGCTGGAAGATGAGTATCTTTTGAAACACATAATTTTGAAATAATTTTAGATTCTTTTTCCCCCCCAGTTAGGCTCCCATCAAGCAGTGCTATGCCCATCACAAAACTTCCAAAGCACTCCCATGCTGTGCCTTTATCTCAAATGCGCTAAATTTTTAAAACTCTCCTGCCTTTTGTGTGTGTATTAAGGGGTAGATGAGCAAACAAGAGAAAGTCAATTGTCTTTCAAAGTCTCATCAGAGAAGCTGTTATGGTCTGGATCTTAAACCTGCCCCTACCCTCTTGCATATGTTGAAGGCTTGGTCCTTATTTGTCAACTGTCCATCACTGGGATGAAATAACCGACACATGCAACTTAAAAGAGGAAGGACTTTTTTGTCCATGGCATCAAACCATTCAGATCCATGATCAGCTGGCTATAAGGCAGAAGCATCATGGCAGAAGGGCATGAGAGAGCAAAGCTTCTGCATTCATGGTGACTGAGAAGCAGAGGAGGGAAAGAGCACCAGAGAGGAAAGGACCAGAAACTAGATATAGTACTCAAGGTACTGTATCTTAACACACCCAGATACACCCAGAAGTTGCTTTACAAATCCCCTGCGCAACTTGCAAGTCAACCAAGTTAAACAATTAAGCTTAACCACCAGTCTCCAGTGCAGTTACGTACAGAGGTGGAAACTTGGGAGGCCGTTTGATCCTGAGAGCTCAACCTCATGAATGGTTCGGTCTATTTATGGAGTCATAGTTTAACGGGATGTCATAGAAAAGCAAGCTCTCTCTTTCTTTCTGGCCACCATGAGATAACTTTTCACCTGTTTCTACCATGATATACTTTCTGGCTTTTGGCCTAAAATTAACTAGGCCAAGTGGCTGTGGCCTGAAATCTTTGAAATAGTGATCCAGAATAAACCTTGCCTTCTTTCAATTGATTTCTCTCCGTCATTTTTTTCTCCAGAAAACTGACTAGCACTGAGGTTTACTTGGTTTAAAATTCATGGTGGTGAAGTGACGGAGGCTACCTTCAGAAAAAAAGTTTTTATTTCGTTGATAGCCTTACTATAAAGAACTGTAAATTCACTGTAAATAAAGAACAGTAAAATTTGATTGAAAAAAGAGAGTAGGGAGAAGGAAATGATTAATACACTCAGTCTCTCTCAAGTGCAAAGAAATTGCAGTGAGCTGTAAAGTTTGAGTACGTGTGTAACTTTTTATTTTCCCTTGATGTATGATTAGGTTTACTAGCTCTTGATATTTAACACTTACATACCAGCTGTAGTAGCAACATATTTTATATTCATTTGCAAATTATCTTTCAATCCAGCATATCTCCAGGAAAGGGAATAAAATCTTACTAAAGAATATAAACTAGCTCTCATAAACTAGAATATTATATTTCTTTTGGAAGCTAAAAGGAAGAGAGAGAACACAGGATTTGCTAAGCACATAATATGATGGGTGCTTGTTTCTACAATACACATTTCTTCACTTATTCCTCACTATAACCCTGAAGATAGAAATTATCTCTGTTTTATAGATGAGGATACTGAGCCTTGAGAGAATTATGGATATTTTCCAAATTCAGGCAGCTGGTCCTGCCAGAGAAGTAGGGAGACTGTATGCAGATCTGATATGTCTCACTCTGGAGTTAATGTACTTTTCCCATTCTGGCACAGGAAGATCCCACCACATAGATCTGTTCAACTCACATCTATTCCAACTGGCTTTCCAAAGGTTTTAGGGTGTGCATTTTCAGCAGAGACAGCGTCGCCTTCAAGGGGGCTAACGTTGGTTCTTGGAAAGGAGCACAAATCTTACTCTTGTTATAAAGCACCAATTTAGTGCAGGAAAACATATCCACTACACCTGTGCCACTAAAATTTCATAGAAAGGTTGATTAGCAGGAAAAGGTCAAAAAAGACTCCTTCTGGGTGTATGATTAAAATGTCAAGAAATCTTGGGAAGGAGAAGGAGACAGGTGCTGGAGGCCTGCATAGCTGTCAAGTAGGTTGTTGAGTAGGTGAACCTGCTGGGACCAGAGGACAGGACTGACCTGGAGGCACAGGCATCTCCTGCTCTTTCTCACCCTCTCTGACCAGGAAAACTCAGAAAAGGCACAGACCACAGCCAACAAGTAGAATCTGTTGCTAGATCTACACCCAACCTTGTGTGCCCCAACTCTATTTTATGAGTTTCACTGGTGAACTTATCTCCCACATAGCAACAGAAAAGAGGCTTCAAGGAAATGGACAATAGCTCCCTTCCTTCCGCTTATTGGGGACCTTTGAAGTGGCAGCACTTGCTAGGGCAAAGATTCAAAGGTCGTCACATCTCTCCAGGTGACAGAGCCTCTGGGTGTCCTACTGAACCCAACCATGTGAGGTGTCATTGGCACCAAGGGTAGGGTAGGTTGATGTCTTTTCAGGAAACAAAATTAATCTTTAGGCCTACTGAGCAAGTCCTTAGGTCTATTCCATCAAATGGAATTTGAGACTTTTCTCCTATGAGTTCAGGGGTCTGCGTGTCTCTCACACAGGGGATTGTGGCATTGGCCACAAGGATTGAACTCTTTCATGTTACTTCCTTGCTCTTGACAGGACAGAATTTAGGCAAGCATTTTCTGGAATTACGGCCCTGCCATCCTTTAAAAATTTTATCAGCTGTAGTCCTGGGAACAATTTTTTTTAAAAAAAGCCAAAAACAAAAACTAAAGAACAGGACTCCAATATCCCGTGCTTTCTCTGAATTGTATCTGGTCACAAATGTGTTTTTACTAACTTTTGTCTTCATCTTGAAGGAAGTAAGACCATTGAGGTTTTAAATGTGGAATAAAAGAAGAGCTCTGTTAATGGCAGAAGGAGAACTATACATTTAGGTCACTTACCAACACACTTAGAAGAAGATGTCTCCCGTGACCATAAATAATTGGATTTCTTACAGGCAGCACACAAGGCTTCAGATAACTCCTTTCCCTTTTATCGGGGGTTTTGATACCTGGTAGGAGGGAGACGGGGAGAGACACTTCACAGGAGACAGAGGTAGATAAAAGGGAAAGATCTGACAGTTGCCATTATTACCACACGGTATCATTTACCTCAGCCAGGAGTCACTCGCTCGCCAGGCCAGCCCTGGGGTCGAGGGCCAGGCGAGAAGTTTACACAGCCAAGCAGGGTAGCTTGCTGGCTGGGGGCCTACATCAAAGTGTGACAACAAACATGAGAAGAAGATTTGTTCAGGTACAGAGATCAAGATAACAGTGCTTTCCTTGCAATAGCCCAGCTCCATGGTGGAAGGGTGCCTTCCACTTCAACACCAGTTCCTTCTGAGCTTTTGAGAGGGAGCAACACAATTAAGGGAATGGTGGAATATTCTGTTTCTTTAGAAGTGAGCTCTTCCTGATAGCGTATTGTTCCATTAATGTCTTCCCCTGCACTGGCTCCAGACTTGGAACAGAAATATCTTACTCGTTGTAACATAAAGTTTACCAATTTTAACAATATTTAAGTGTGCAGCTCAGAAGCATTAAGGAAATTCACTGTTGTGCCACCATCACTACCAATCATTTCCAAAACTTTTTCACCATTCCTGCCTAGAACACTAACTCCCTGTTCTTCCCACTCCTCGGCCCCTGGTAAGCACTGTTCTACTTTATGTTACTATGAATTTTACCACTTCCAGGCACCTTATAGAAGTCCAATCATGTATTTGTCTTGTGTCTGGTTTATTTCACTTGGCATACCATTTTCAAGGTTGAGCCATGTTGTACAACATAACAGGATGCATTTCATCCCTCCTCATGACTCCAGCCCCTTTTATTTGATTTTGGAGATGAGAGCTCCCTATGTTGCCCAGGCTGGTCTCAAACTTGCAGTCCTCCTGCCTCGGCCTCCTGAATAACTGGAATGCCCACTTTCCATCTTAATCATTTTCAATGTTCTGTTCAGTGTGACAACATTCATAGTGTTGTGCAACTACAACTACCATCCATCTCCATCTTTTCACCTGTAAAACTGAAATTATTCATCCTTTAAGCAATAACTCCTCATTCCTCCTTTTGATCAGCCTCTTGAAACCCATTCTACTTTCTGTCTCTATGACTTTGCTAACGTGCTTTATATTAGTGAATCACATAGTACATGTCTTTTGTAACTGGATTCTTTCACTTACCTTAATTTCCTCCAGATTCATCTATTGTATAGCATTTGTTAGAATTTCCTTGCTTTTAACAAAGCATGGTGGTACACACTTATAATTCCAGCTACTCAGAAGGCTGAGGCAGGAGTATCACAAGTTCAAAGCCAAGACAGGCAACTTACTGAGACCTTGTCTCAAAATGAAAAGCAAAGGAATTCTTTTCCATTCTATTAGATCGTATACTACATTGATCAGTGTTTATGTGTTGAAGCTCCTCAAATTACAGGAATAAGTCCTCCATGGTCATAATTTTAAAAATTTTAAGTAAATTGTTGAATTCAGTTTGCTAGTATTTCATTGAGGACTTTGGTATGAATGTTTATAAAGGTTATTGGCTTACAGTTTTCTTACCGTTTTTTTTTTTTCCTGGCTTTAGTACTGGGATAATGCAAGCTTTATAGCATAAAATTAGAAGTATTTCTCTTCAATTTTGGGGAAAAAGTTGGAGGAGAGTTACTAGTAGTTCTGCACATATTTAGTAGAATTCGCCTATGCAGCCACTGGGTTTGGGAATTTTCTTTTTTGGGAGATTTTTGATTACTGATTCAATCAGACTATGTCTACCCAAATTTCTATTTCTTTGTGATTTAATCTTGACATACTTTGTGTTTCTAGGACTTTGTCCATTTCATATAGGCTATTCAGTTTTTGGTACACAATTGTACATAGTACTCTCATAATCTTTTTCTTCTTTCTGAAGAATTAGTAGTAATTTTAGTGATTTGAATTTTGCTATACACAGTAGTATGCAAATATCTGTTAGAATCCTTGGTGTCAGTTCTTTTGAGTATATACTCAGAAATGGTATAAATCATCCCAGTTAATTATAGAGAGTTTGTAGTTTCAAAAGTGGAATTTCCAGGTCATACAGAAATTGCATTTAATTTTTTTCAAAGGAAATATATTTGCTTGTTTGTTTGTTTATATAACTCAAATGAACGCTACAGAATAACAGGTTTCACTGTGACATTTTCATACTGTTTAATTTTTAAAGAAATCATCGTATTATTTTCCCCACTTTCATTTTGCACCATATACCTATGTTGCTTTTTAAATTGGGCATTACATGACAACATTTGTCGCAAGTAAAATGACTCTACAGTAGACTACATATTAAGAAACAGATTGGGCTTTCCATAAGAGTACTGATAGTCTCCAAATAGCAGGTGTTTGAATAATCTATCAACAGGGGAGATATACCCAGTGAGCACTATTTCCCACAAGACATTTCAGTAAGTTAGTATGTGTCATCTTCAGTGTTAAACCAAAAATAGTTATAAAGCAGTTATCACTAAGGTGAAATGGCTACTCTCTGCTTAAGAATTCGGATTTGCAACCAAACGAGAAACTAATTCTGCTTCAGTTCATTAAGACCCAATTGCTTGTGTTTTTAGAGTACTGGTAGCCAAGAGGGCTTGACCTGGATTCTAATCCTGAACTTGTCACAGGTTGACTGAATGACCTTAAGAGGGTTCTTTAGCTTTTAAAAGCCAGAGCTTCCCTAAGGAAGTATGAGTTACATTCTTCTTAAGTTACCTTTGAGCATTATAATTCTGTGATCTAATTGATATCCTACTGTTACTATGTTAATACTATGTTGTTAACAAACATTCGTGAATCCTAATTCTAGCTCCTTGAAAGAATCCAATATTTTTTTAAGAAAACGGTGCTAATTCCTCACTTTTTTGTTTCAAGTTACTAAAAATTTCCCACTTAATTATGGAGAATTTTGAGTTGCAGCAACATTTGAATAACTTCACTGGTTACTCGCAGCTTTGCTCATTTGCACTGTTGTGAACTTTTCTGTCGGTGCCACTTCTCTTAACACTGAGGTCTAAAAAGTACTCTTAGAGTGAAGGAGTCACTGGCAATCTCCCACAGGTGGGACAGATGTGGTGTGTATTTACAATAGACTGTAAGCAGACATTAATTTTCCCACAGTTAAAATTAAGAACAGAAAATAAGATTTCTCTACATATGCATTTCATTTACATTTTCATAACTTTCCCCTCAAAAGCTCCTATGGCATAAATAGGATTTCAAGGGTCGTTACATACAGAAAATAAATTTGAATAGTGTGCTTAGAGTTCCAAGTTCAAACTAGTTGTTTATTATAATTCTTGTTATAACAGTGCTTGAAGGCTAGCCAGAGTTTCTAAGGGCCATAGAAAAAACCTGCTGATCAGAGTTTTTGATTTACAAGGAAAAAAACCACTAGGGTTAAAGTATACTTTCTAATTAGTTAAAATTTTGGCCAGGCCTGTAGTGGAAAAGGTTGATCTCATAAAACCTCCGATGTGCCATTTAGATTCACCAGTTATGCGGTGAGTTCACTCTTTCAAATGGTAGACACACATTTGTGCTTTGTTTCTGATGCTGCTTACTTTCATATGATGAGTAGCATGACCCCCAGCACGCTCAGATTTCTGCAGTGATCAGGAAAACCTGCAGATTAATGTGTTCCCAGAATCTGGGAGGCAATGATATACTAACCAAATTGCAATAACTCTCTTCAGAGGGGGGTACATTTAATTGTGTCACATTAAAATTTAGAATAAGACAGTATGTAAAACATACATATAATTAAAAGATTAATGCTTCAATTTATCTGTTATCCAAATGAAAATCTAGAACATTATTAGCACCTCGAATGCCTCCGTGTGCCCTTCACCAAGCACGACCTGCTCCCACCCCCTTAGGTGGTGCTTCCTATCGCTGTGGCTCCTTTGGTTAAGTTAATTGTTTCAGGGAGAAAACAAACACAGGAGGGAAAGTGTGGTAGAGGGGGAAGGTGGAGGAACTATGACAATGATACTGAGCCAAATAAACAGAAACCCTCCCTAGCCTTTCAGTGTGGAGGAGCTAACTATACCTAGTGATATTCAGGTTAATAATAACTGTATGAAGTACTCACTTCAGAGTGAGGGTCTTTCATTTTTATCCAATCTTTTTGGAAGCTCTATTGAGTCTCAAGTAATACAATTACTAATCTATTGTTATATAAAGGCTTCTGGGCTGAGAAGATCCTGATTGACCACCCGATGTTAGGGTGGAAAAAATGGCAAGCAACATCAGTTATAAAATTAGCTTTAGCTAGTCATTGTTTGGTCTATGAATGATATATGTTAGCAGTATTTGTTATTAGATTTATTTTTCTGTTCAGGGTTAGCTATATAGTAATGGATTTCTGGGGTGACTATCAGCAAAAAAAGAAAAAAAAACATGCATTTTCATGGACCTGTCTTCCTGTCTTCTATATACTATGACTCAGACCAGATTTAGGTTTTAAAAGAAAATTTTAGTGTCAACAGAGCTTATAAAAAGTGTCTCTTATGCAAACATTCTTTTAGTTTTTTAAGTAAAAACCAATAAAATTTTGAGATGCTTGACTTTACCAATTATTCTTCACTGATTATGGAAATTATATTGCATTTGGTCTTTAGCCAGAATATAGCTAAAAAATGTCCAGTGGACCCAATATTATTTACCTTTATGTACTTATAGATCTTTGTTAAAGAAGAAATTTGGATTTATTGAGCAGTTACATGGAAAAGAAAATTATTAAATTATTACCTGCTGGGGTTCTTCTTTCATACCTTTGCTGGAGGAAAATTGTCAATTCAGAATTTCTCTTATAGGTCTCAGAGGCTAGTAACTTATTGAATACAGAAAATGTCTTATTTTAAACTTATATGCATGTGAAAAATCACCTCTTAAAAAGTCTCGTGTGTGATGTAATGTACAACTTACACAATAGCTGTAGGTAGATATAACTATATTTATAGAGATGCACAGACATATATTTTTTGGGCTTCCCCACACATCTTCAAGAATTTTTCTTC
>RJWT010053664.1:0-10389 GCA_004365215.1 Cuniculus paca | reverse complement strand
TACCATTTAACTTGTTATAATGTGCTATAGAGGTTTTTTTCTGGATTCTTAAAATTAGTGATATGAAAAACATTGAAGAAAGCTCTGCTTAAAAATGTTTACATTTGTAGTATAGTGTGCTTCAGTTTTTTTTTTTTCCTCATTGATCAGAAGTTCTCGTTTTGTTACTTGCATATCTAACAAATGACTGTTCCAGATATGTGAGAAGAAAGTTCTGTAGTGTGAGAAATTGAATTTATACCTGAGTCTTGAAAGGAATTCTTTTTGGGATAACACGAAAGGGGGAGTGATACTAGGATTTTTAAAAAGAATTGTTACATGTTGGTCTGTGAATAATTTGGCAAGATAAAGAACATAAAAGATTCAAATCAAATTTTTAGTTTTGAGAACTGAGATTTTCCATACTAAAATATGTTTTAATATGTTATTGCTAACTAGCTAAAGAAAGTATGTTGTACATCTATCTCTATATATATTTTTCTCTTCTCCGAAATACTAACATACATAAACATGTTTTAATGAACAGCTCATGGGAATGAAAGTCTGGGATCCCAGTTCTGTGACATAGCAGTATTGGGCAACTCCCTGGGCCTTAAGTTCCTTTTCAGTAGAACTAGAGACTTAGAGTTAATGATTGCATGGCTACATTCCCTCTAATGCGCTGTGAATATGAATATACTAGTGCATTTAGTATTCCTGCCACTCTTGATTGGCATCTTTGGAGGGCCTATAGCTTTTTAAATGGGTCCCTGTCACTTCTAGATGTAGAAATTACATGGTGCTGTGTGTGCCAGCTTTACCAGGGTGTTCTATTCTACTTTTTTTGTCCCTTCCTTATATTGAGCAGAGACTTATTTTGAGGGACTAGGCACTAGGGTACTTTCTATATTTAAGATGTATAAGGTATTTTCTCCATACTTCATGAAAGTTACATTTAACTTCCTATAAAGTAAATTCTTAGTGTGTAATCTCATGGTAGCAAATCCCTGATAAATTTTTTCCTTTCCAGTCATCCGTCTACATCTTCATTCACACATAGGTCAGGAGGATAACATATTTCATCTTTGCAGAAAGTTTAATATCTTGCAGTAAGTTGAAATCCCTAAATATGTGCCCCGGAAACTATAACTTTTCTTTTCTTCTTTACTGTTGAGACCTGTGCCAGGCCCCCTGTGGTTTCTTGATAATATGTGATGGGAAAACAAACAGGAATGGACTGGTTTGGCCATCCTTAGTCTATAGATTAAGAGTATGTGGAGATTGGATAGTGGAGGCACAGAGGTGGTTTTGTGATCATTATTGTAACCTTTCTTCATCTTTATTTTTATTTTTTTACTTTTTTATTTGGTATTGAAAAATGAACCCAGGGCCTTTTACATGTGAAGCACTCAACTTTTTGTGTTTGTTTTTAACTTCTATTTTGAGACAGTATCTAAATTGTTCAGACTAGCCTCAAACTTGTAATCCTCCTGGCTCTGCCTACTCAGTAGCAGATATTACAGGTATGTGCCACTGGTATTCAGAATCAACTCAGCCACCTTCTAACAAAAACGACCAATTAAAAATGAGTTTTCTGTAAATATTTGTGAAATTATAGCTTGGCATATATTCATAAGAACATTTTTTGACTTAAAATTATAGCTTTTAGAAAATATATATTTATTAAAAACAA
The DNA here is from genome assembly GCA_004365215.1 of Cuniculus paca. Classification (NCBI taxonomy): domain Eukaryota; kingdom Metazoa; phylum Chordata; class Mammalia; order Rodentia; family Cuniculidae; genus Cuniculus; species Cuniculus paca. The sequence goes on along the minus strand of RJWT010053664.1, from coordinate 8,717 downwards.
AACCCATTTTTAAAAATTAATTATTAATCTTTTTTGAGGGGGTACTGGTATTGAACTCAGGACCTTGCGCTTGCCAGGCAGGCACTCACATCACTGAACCGTATCACTGGCCCCAACAAAACCCATTTTTAAAGATACTACATGAAGTAACTTATTTTCCGAAAAGAAAATAAACTTGTTAAAAGGCATACAGAATTACTTAAAGCTTAATTCAAATTTTCCTACTTTTCAGGTTTTATTTTGAAGACTGGCTTAAAAAGAAATAAATAAAAGACACTCCTTTCATCGTTAAAGTTGATGTGAAGCCCTCAGGCTTAGGAACAACTTCTTGTTCCCCTAGCTTGGTACCTGCCTTCTCATAGTTTTCTGATGTGAACTTTGAGTTCTGCAGAGTAAAGGTGTCTAGGCTGCCCTAGCTTAGTCTGATCCACTCCTGCTCTGGAGAATCCTGAATTAAAAATAGTCTGACCATCTGCTGGCAGATGAGACAAGTGAACTATTTTTAGTTTCAAAGAATTTAGGATTGTTGTGGGATTGAGTTTGAAGGTAGCATTGTTTCTCTCTCAAGGAGGGTGCAGTTGAGACATCCCAGACAGCCCTTTTCTAAATTTTTAGGAGTTTCTTTGATGTTAGTGCTATGATTAGTTCAACTTCTGCTCCTTGACTTTGGATATCTATGAAGATATTTATTCTGTAAACTGTTAGAAACAATTCAAGGTTGGGAACTGGCACTGATATGAAAAAAGAATAAAAAGGATTAGAAGGTATTGTTAAAACAAAAGGGAAGTAACCTGGGATGGTAGCACATGCCTATAATCCTAGCAGTGACTCTGAGACAGGATCCCTGTGGGTTTGAGTGAGTTCAAAGCCAGTCTAGAGATAAGGACACTCTGTCTCAAAAAACCAAAAATAAATAAATATGTAAATAAAAAGGAAGGGAGGCATATATAGAAGTAATGGTAACATGAGGAGTTTCCCACCAGGGATACAGGAGAATGATGAAGAGAATAATCATTAGAGGAGTAATTTTTGCCTTTGAAAGGGTATAAATTTATGTTGCTTCTCATATTATAAAGTGATCCTACTGACCTAGTTTCCTTACAGTATGAGTCTGTTACCTATAATTATAGTTTTCTCTCAAAATGTAAATACAGTTTTGGCACTCAAACTTTATAGAACTTTTTTTCTTTTGCCTCACTCATCCCATTTTTTTTCCCCATTCTTATTTTGGAGGTGGTGTTATAAAAAGGGGATATATGAAGGGAGGAGAAATTAAGTGCTTTGGCCCCACTTTTCTGTTATTTTTAGTAACTTTATTAATTTTTGTCATTTTTTACCATTTACCAAAGGATGACTTATTCCCAAACACCATTTTAATTATAATTTAATTTCAATTAACAAGTCATCTTTTTAAAAATTTCCTTGATATCTAAAATAAAAAATATTTTTAATAAGCCAGACTGCCTAAATTTTTGAGATAGCTCAGAAGGAAGAGTATGATGAATGGAAAGGTTGTAAAGAAGAGCTTAGTAACATTTGTACTTTCTTTCCTATTACTGATTGGTTTTAAGGGCCCGTATTCCAGGATAGCACTGAGTGAAGTAAATGTCAGAGAGTCCAAGTTCTAATAGAAAGTCTTTGAAAAACTAAGTTTGGATTAAAATAAGAACTTTTCATTGCAGGGTATAATCTGTTTCTATTTTGGAAATTTACGTTGCACATGAACAACTTTTAAGATTCTGAAAAAAATCCTTGTCCTCCATGGAAAAAACCTGCTCAATTTTGTTTAGCTTTTTCTAAATTAACTTGACACCTTTTCAGTGTAAAGCATTAGTGCAATTGACCCCTAGGACACATTGCTCCTTGGAAATAACTTTTGGACCCTGTTGAAAGGGAAAGATAGATACACTGTAACCCTAACTCCTGAGACTATCCATCCTACAGAACAGTCATGTGTAGTGGGAAAGCAGTTGTCCTGTTGACAGTATGAGAAGAAGAAAGTCAGAAGAGCAGTTGGATTGATCTAAATAAGACTGGTTTTCTAACTAGCTCTTTTTTCTTTTTTTTCCCATCTTGTGACAGGAACTAATTTATCATGCTAAGGTTTACCTTATGGAAAAAATTGTTAATGGAAAGTGATTTGGGAAATACTTGTCATATTTCTCATGTAATGAATGAAGGATAATTGAAAAGGAAAAATGCATGAGTAAATTATTACCGCAATTTCAAAATGGGTGGATTCTTGCTGGGTACAGTGACACATGTTTGTAGTGACTACCTGTTAGGAGGTTGAGGTGAAAGGATTACTTGAGCAAAATAGGGACATCCCCATCTGAAAAGTAACAAAAACAGCAGACAAAAACTAGATATATTCTTTGCTCAGATATTTGTGGAATTCATCATATATTTTAGGTAGTGTTCCTAATGCTGTGCCGATAGCAGTAAAGTACAAGGTGGTTTTATGGAACATTCTAGTGTGATAAGGATAATACAAAGCACAATTATTTTATCAGATTGTTTCTAAAGAAATAGTTTAGAAAAGTAAGGGAGAGATAGGAGTGCTACTTTACCTGGGGTTGTCAAGAAAGGACTCTTGACATTTGAGCAGAGAAGCAACCGATTCAGCCTTACAAGCTATGTGGATGAGGCAAGAACAGGAAACTGAAAGATGGGTGTGTGCTTGGTATGTTTCAGAATCCAAGGAGGCTTGTGTGTCTGGGGGAGAGTGCAAAAAAGGAGAGAACAGATTTTGGGTTTTAAGTGTGGGGAAGCTACTGAAGAATTTTACGTTGTTAAAGACTCACTATGGCAGAGATGAGAGTTAGTTGAGGCCAGTGATAGTGTGTATTTTGAAAGTGTTCACATGTTTTTCTGAGAGATTGGTTGAGTGATGAAATCCAGATTGTGGCCAGAGGTACAGGGTGGTTGGGGATGGCATTCATATCAGTGGAGAAATCTGAAAGACAGTACGCTTTTGGAAAATAGATTTTTATGTAGGAAAACATTTTCACTCTGTATTTTACATGTATTTTGTAATTCTTTAATGATGGAATTTCATGGTGATGTAATGGGATTTTTTTTTTCCTGAGCAAAGGACACATTAAGAATATAGTAGTATACAGATAGAGTGATACAAAACAATTTGAACTTGGAGTTGTCAGGTTTTTTTCAGTGAAGTTTTTTTGTTGTTATTTCTGAAGTCTTTTACTTGCCTGATTACATCTGAGAAGGTATCTTTGCAGATACAGAGATCTCACTATGAAATCATCTTGGATTTAGAGTGAGCCCTAAATCCAGTGATTGTTGTTCTTAAAAGAGGAAGGGAAACCAAAAGTTGGTGTAATAGTACATACCTATAATCCCAGCACTTTGAGAAGCTGAGGATGTGTCTTAGTGTGAAGGTCCTGGATTCAATTCCCAGTACTGAGGAAAAAAGAGGAGGAAGAAACACAGAAGCACATGAAGGAAGATGGCCATGTGAAAATGTAGATGGAAATTTAGTTATGCTGCCACAGCCAAGAAGCAATGCCAGAGGCAAGGACAGATGCTTCCCTGCAACCTTCAGGGGTAGCATGGCTCCGCTAACACCTTGACTTTAGTCTTCTGGCATCCAGAACTGAGAGAGAGTAAATTGCTTGTGCTTTAAGCCGCCAATTTTATGGTAATTTGTTTAGGCAGCTCTTGAAAGATAATAAAAGTTCCCTTTATCCTAACATTTCTGCCTTACTGCATTTCCCCAAATATAAGACCTAACTGGAAAATAAGCCCTCGCGTGATTTTTCAGGATGCTGGAAATAGTACTAGAAACCCTACCCCAAATATAAGCCCCAGTTAAGATTTTCAGCCAAACACATTTAGTACATTAGTTGAAACACATGATGGCCTTGTTGAATTATAATAATATTGAATAAATAATATTGATTATTAATTAAATATGAATAAATAATATTGATATTAAACTTAAATGATAATATAAATTTGTTATAGTCAAGATTTACAGGGGAATGGATTTAATATAGGACACATAATTTATAGGATTATTTTATAATATTCACCCAAGGAATCAAATGCGAAAGAGTAGGAAATCTGTCCACATACTAGAGACCCAAAGAATTCAGCTGAAGACCCAGATAGAGCCTGTGGCAGTGTCTTCCATGAGTCCGACTGGAGGCCTAGAGCCCATGACAATGTCTCATGCAAATCTATATCAAGGATCTTCACTGGAAAGGCCCAAAGGTCTGGGGTGGAAGCTAGAAAGTCTGTGCCAGTGGAATGAAAGATCTGTGCTGGCAGGCTGAGGGGTCTGTACTAGATCCAGGAAGCAACACTCAATGTAAGGACCAGAGCTCCACCAAAAAGAATTGCAACCATCCTCAGTGACAGTGAGGACCTGAGTTCCTCTGATGAGAACATCTTGAGTTCATATCAGGAAAACCAGCATGACAGGCTTCCTCAGGAGAATCAACAGCATACCATCTTTCCCTCCAGCTCTCTTTTTTTTGCTTTTGGCAACAATCCTCAGGTGGGCCTTCCACACCTAGCACCATGCTGATTCAGTTCAGCTGGGTTTTACAAGTTGACCACCAGTTTTCAATCCACCACAAAACTGTAGTTAAGTATTTGTAAATACCCAAGCAGGAACCTTTGGACAAGAGAGAACACCTGTGTAAACAGATAACCTCCAGACTTACGGCTGAATGATCAGTCAGCGTACAGACACAGTGCATGCATAATGTGTGCACTTGATAATGTGGTTGTGTCTGGTTTGAATCTTCATAGTACCTGATTCAATATATTGTACATTGTAACGATGCACTGTGGCAGTCTGCATGGACAAGAAGTGCTCATTTAAGGAGAATTCTGTTACTACACATGAGAGATTAGGGTCAGTGGTTCTACAGGAAATGGAGTTGCAAGAAACTCAGGCTGGAATTTGGAGAGTTAGGATGGTTTTCCAGAAGATGACATGACCATATTTGAATAAATGTAGACTTTTTTTTTTACATAAATAAATACAGATTGTAATGCTTGCAAAAAAATAAGACATTCCTCTGAAAATAAGCCTTATTACACCTGGAGCAAAAAATTAATATAAGACCTGGTCTTATTTTCAGGGAAATATGGTAGTCACTTTCCTGTCACTGGACACAAGACCCAGCACCCATAACTTAAAAGAAGAGAGGTTTATTTTGGCTCATGGTTTCAGTTCATGGGCAACAGGCTCTTAAGGAAGAAACAAGATGGCGGAGGGGTATGGCAGAGGAAAAGGCTCTTACCTCATGGCAGCCAGGAAGCAGATAGCCAGAGAGCAGAGGGAGGCCCCTTCTCCTCCTAGCACATTCAGCTACTGAACTTATCAATGGGTGAGTCTATTGATGAGTATGGTACCCTTATGATCTAGTCACCTTTAGCAGACATGAAAATTCTGGGGAATATTTTAGATCTAGTGCAATAACACCTTTCAGTCCCAGTTTGATTTCTCTCTTTGCACTTCTGTTTATAGAGTCTGCCAAATATGTTTACACAATCAGGTACTGTCTTTGACTCTGTTTGTTTCATAACTTTAGAAGGCAGTGATTCTGAAGTTTTAATGTATTAAATAGAATCTTTTGGAAAAACAAAGAGGATTCAGGAATCAAGTATTTAAAAGTTTTGTGTTCTGCCTTGATATCTTTGTTTTTCTTAGATGTAGACTTCATGTAACAATTCTTATATGTAACCTACAGTGTATATCATCTTTTAATTCAGAAAAGGTTAAGAAAAATAATCTTTAAAGTATTTTGTATCCAAATATTACCTATGTCAATATCTTTGGAATACTCCACAAGGCCATTAGTTTCTCTCGCTCACAACTTTGAATCCAAAAATATATAGTGAGACTTCACTTAATCAGCTGATCAACAACCCTTGTTTGTCCAGAACTTTTCCTGAGAAATGTGAGAATTAAAAATATGAGTACTGTAGCTAAAATATGAAGGTCAAGCACTTTATTATTATTACTGTTGTGATGTCAGAATTAAGCCCAGACCAAGTACTTCAAACAGAGGAAAATTCTGATGGCCTTTACTCCAGTCTACTTTCATAATTTCAAGAAATTTGGCAATGTTTTTGTTTTTTATAAAGAAATAATTTTCTTCAGTTTTTAACAGTAAAATTAGAAAAATATCACCCTGACATATTTAAGCTGTAGATAACCATTATGAACTGATTTTTCCCTTGGTGTTGGGTGTTGAATGCAGAAACTTACACATACTAGGCAAGCAGTCTACCACTATGCTGTATCAGCCACTGTTAACTTTTCAAAAAAAAAAAGCCAAAACTTTATTGAGGTACAGTTTACATACTATAAAATTTAACCATAATAATTTTCAGTAAATTTCCTCAGTTGTATAGTCATCTGTATAATTTCAGTTTTAAGTCATTTCTTTTCAAAAAGATCCCTAGTGCCTATTTGCAGTAATCTTTGTTAGTAGATGTGTTCCACACATCTACTAAACTACTTTTCGACTCTGTGTAAAGTCTTTTCTTTGTATTTCAAATAAAAGCAGGTTTACATAGATGATGTTTTGTGTGTGACTTTTTTCCAATCAGTATGTTTTTGAGGTTTATTCATGTCATCATATGTGTCAATACTTTATTTCTTGGTATACTGATGAACATAGTATTTCATTGTTTGAACATGAGTTGAGTGTCCGTTATCCAAAACTTCAGATAAAAGGTGTTTCATATTTCAGTTTTTCAGATTTTGGAATACTTCCATAAACTTCGTTATTATAGCATTCTTTTGTTTTTTATTAGTGTAGTACATACTTGCTGTGATACTGATCACATTCATTGTAGGGAATTTATACCTCTACACAGTATATTTTAATTCTTCTTTTTTCCTATTCCCCTCCCCTCCCTTCAGCTCTTCTTCCTCTCCCCATTTACAAATGCTTTGTTTCCATTTTTTTCCTTCCATTCTCTTTCTTTAAAAATCCCTTTTCCCTTCCCTTCCCTTCCCTTCCCTTCCCTTCCCTTCCCTTCCCTTCCCTTCCCTTCCCTTCCCCCCTCTCTTGTTTCCTTTTGCATTTAAATGTGTTTTTCCTACTTCCCAATATCCTCCATTTTACTCCTTCTTTACCCTTTGAGTTTTTCACACAAGAGAAACAGTGCAACATTTAAATTTGTGTGTCTGGTTTATCACTTAAAATTATGGTTTCGACGTGCATCCATTCACCTAAAAATGACTCAAGTTTATCCTTCTTTATGGCAGAGTAGAACTCCATTGTATACAAATACCATTTTTTTATCCATTCATCTGTTGACATATGGATTGTTTCCAAAATTTAGCTATTATAAATTATGCTGCTATAAACATCGGTGTGCATATATCATTGTGATATGATGCTTTTAACCATTTCAAGAAGATACCTATTAGGGGAAGCATTCTTGAACCAGAACTCTGAAATGCTTCAATCTCTGTGACTTTTTGAGTGCTGTCCTGACACTCAAAAAGTTTTGGATTAATTTGGAGATTTTCAGATGAGGCATATGCCCAGCCAGTACCTCAGATTGCTTATGCATTCACCAGTTAATGTACATTTGAGTTGAATGAATAATGCTGCTGTGATTAGTTGTATGTAAGTTTGTGAACATAAATTTTTGTTTTTCTTTGGTAGATAACTTAGGAATGGACTTGCTAGGGCTGCATGATAAGTTTATATATGAGGGATTCTCTCATTGAAATTTGTTAATTTTTTAAAGTGTTTTTGCTAGGCTTTATTCTACACACATGCCCTAGAGTTGTCAAATGTACAAATATTCTTCAACAATTTGAGCTAATTTCTAAGGCAGTTGTAGGAAACGGAAGAACAGCTAACATTTATCAAGCATTTATGTATGTCAGCTTCTGTACCAGTTAAATACTTTATCGGCTTTATCTTAATTAGTCTTCAAAACAACCTGTTTGCTTGAGCACACTACAGTCATTATCTGCATTTTGTGAATGAAGAAACAGAGTGTGAAGTTTGTGTTTGGCAGATTGGAATATGACTACACAGAGCTGCTTTGGAGCTTGCTCAGTGCCTGCTTTTTGGTTTAATGCGGTAGTCCTGACCTGTACCCTTAACTACCTACACTCTGTTTATAAGTAAAGGTTACAAAAGAGAAAAGAAGAGCTGTGGTGGAAAGAGGGACACTTATGAAAAATGACAAAACAAAACACAGCTATACAAGAAAATATGCTTTGTACAGTGTGACTTCATATTGGCATCCCGGAATCTATCATGCAAATATGATTTTCTGCATTCTACTTTAAGAAGTTGACAAATTCTATGTACTGTATTCCCATGTGTGTCTTTAACAGAATTTTAAAGTTTTGATAATTTAAGCCATCTGGAAATTTTAGCTCTCCTGAACCATTTTTTGGATAGGCTAGCTTAATTGTACATGTATCCCTAATTCTTTAAAATTTTGTAACATTTCAAGTTATTTAAGACTTTAGGAAAAACAAAATCTTACTAAAATTTTATCTTCTATAAAATTACAAAGAAGACTGTTATCTAAAAATAACTTGTTTGTCTTAGTGGCTTCTATCAATACAATATATAAATGTAATCACTGTGCAATTATGATTTTCAATGTCCTCATAAATGTACACATTTTGTGTGTGTCTATATGAAGAGAGATGTATGTGTGTGTGTATATATTGTCTTCCTACCTAGCATTTTAATATT
>RJWT010053663.1:0-10386 GCA_004365215.1 Cuniculus paca | reverse complement strand
ATGACTATCTGTTACTATGGGAATTTTTTTTACATGAAATGGAAAAATTGTTTTGAGATAAAAACATGCACTTTAAACTGGGCACAATAGTCCACACCTGTAATCTCAGGGCTTGGTAGGCTGAGGCAGGAGAATCATGAGTTCAAGGCCAGCCTGGGTTACTTAATAAAACCCTATCTCAAAAAAAAAAATGAGAGGTATGTTTATATGAGATAGACATCTATGATTTTTTTTCTTTTTCTTTTTCTTTCTTTCTTTTTTTTTTTTTTTTTTTTGTCTTTTTGTGACAGGGTCTCACTATGCAGCTCAGGCTGGCCTTGGGCTCACTTTGTAGCCCAGGCTGGTCTCAAACTTGCAATGATCCTCCTGCCTCAGCCTCCTGAGTTCTGGGATTACAGGAGTGCACCACCACCCCTGGCCTTAGACATCTATGATTAATTCAAACAAAGATTGTGTCTTGGTGCTATTTGATCACCATTCTGTTCGTTTTAAGCATACCTTCAGCAAACTGATCTATTTAGACAGAATTAGGTTATCTGATCATCGGTACTAGAATAATATTCTACTTCTATTTTTATAGTCCATCCTATTTTATCTTTTTATTTTAGATCAATGTCTGGAATTACTTAGTGAATGTTAAAGTATCAACATGCACAGGCATTCTCTGATTTAATAATTAATGTGTAAGGACTAAAGTAATATAGATGCTCCCATTATTGCACAAATGGTACAGAGGTAGAAAATATCAGCGGTCATTTGCTGTGGACTGTGGAAGAGATCAGTTGACAATTTAGAGTTTGTTTTAAAATAGGGACTGGGAATATAGCTGGATGGTACAGCACTTGCCCAGTCTGCATGAAATCCTGGATTCAATACTCAGCACTGCGAAGAAAGAAAGAAAGAAAGAAAGAAAGAAAGAAAGAAAGAATAAAATTGAACATTCCCTTATTTTTCTTTAATTACTATAAAACTATTCCCAATAAGTTAATTGTTTTTTGTAATAAAAATGTATATGACTTTTTAGTTTATTATATATAAAATTTTATTAGGCATATGATTATATGCACAATACCGTTTAATAATCATGTACTATATATAATTTTATATTCTTTGCATCAGTAAGTGGAACCTTGTAGGCATTGTTCCTGTTCTACCCTACTCTAACAAATAAACTATACAGCCTAGTTGATAGTTCTACCTAAAATATTCACTGTATGAAATTGGTCGCTTGGATTCAGTCACTTCTAAATTGACCCCTGTGATATGCAGCACTGCACTGTGGGGGTGGGGGGGAGCTTGCTGGCAGGTGGGTGTATGTATAACTTCACATCCATCATTTATGCTCACTATCTCCAAAAACTTAATCCTTCCTAATACATCCATGCTAAGAAGAACAGTTACGAGTATCAACTATCTGAAATAGTACACACGGGCTTTGTGTACAGGCTTTCTACAGAGGAGCCAACAGAGATCTCATTTACATTTCAAAGAGAGAATAGTAAACATGCACACATTCAAAATGATTCGGATAGAGCTGCTAAATAAAGTGTATTGCATCCAACTAAATTTCAAGCAGAGATAAACCACTTTTTAAATATGACTATGTGTTGTGCAGTATTTGGGACCTATGTGTATTAAAGTTTATTTGTTGTTTGTTTGAAATTTTACATTTAACTGGATGATATTTCTTGCTGAGACAGACAAGCCTAATTTAGATTTATTGCTCATTTTTCTTTTCTTCCTTTCTACTTTTTGGCCTCCAATAGTAACATTTCTTTTATATTTCAAATCAATTTCTCAAAATCAAAGGTAAAAAAATGCAATTATCTTATAGTTTTAAATCTTTCCCAGTCACCCAACATCTAACTTCTTTTTGTGTGTGTGTGGATTTTTGAGACAGGGTCTCACTGTGTAATTCGGGCTGGCCCTGAACTCACTATGTAGCCCAGGCAGGACTTGAACTCACTATGTAGCCCAGGCAGGACTTGAACTCACTATGTAGCCCATGCTGGCCTGGAACTTGTGTAAAACCTCCTGACTCAGTTAGGATTAATTACAGGTGTGTGACACCACGCCCAGCCCCAAGATCTAACTTCTAATCTGTGCCAGATACTAGGTTTGGTGTTGTGGATCCAAAGATGGAATAGATAAAAGTAAAACAGTCTTACCCCTCTGAAAGATTCAGGCTACTGCTAAGATGTGTATATCATAATATACAACTCCTTACTAAACAGTGTAATGGATGATATGGGATTAGGGAAAGATAGCCCAGCCCTCTAAGAGGGCCATCTGACACCACAGAAGAAGAAGTACTGCCAGGAATGGTGGAACACATCTGTAATTCCAGCACTCTGGGAGGCTGAGGCAGGAAAACTACATATTTAAATCCAGCCTGGATAACACAAAAGTATGCCAACCTTCAAGCAAACTTTTTAACATACTGATTTACATACATATACAAAGATTGATGAAGATTTGCTGAAGACTTTACAATAATGCTTCGTAAAGCACAGTTATATATAACCTGTATATTCATGAGCATCCTTACTAAAGGAGAAAGATAAGTTTTTCTTTCCTGCTTTTTAAATGTGTTTCTTGTGCCAATGGAAAATAACTGGGAATGGAAAGTCAGAAAAGTCTCCTCCCAACTCCCCCATTCACTTTCACACATCTCACACACACACATACACATACACACTTGCACACACACACAAGTTCCACAAAAAAAAACTGCAAGTGTTAGGAGAGCGACAGGATTGTAGACAGCGCCCACAAAAGCATTCAATTACACACATGATTCTAGTGTTTGCAATGATTTTGTTTATAAACAACTTTTCTGCAAAGCATACACTGGGTACAACTGGGGTTTTGCTGAATACTGACTACTACAAATTCTGGAAATATTGCTCTTCTCCAAGAAAGGATTACTATTATGGGTTGAACTGTGCCCCTCAAAAAAAAATGGTGGGTTGGCATCCTAACTCTTAATACCACCATACATAATCCTACTTGGAAATCAGATCATTGTATAATTAGCTAGGATGACATCGTATTGAATAAAGTGACCTTCACAGCAGTGTGACCGGTATCCTTACAAAGAGGAATCCTTTGGACTCAGAGAGATCACTGCATATGAATGCGGAGAGCAGGGTCAGCTGGCAGAAGCCAAAGAAGGTTAAGGGTACCAGCCCGCCTGCTTCACAGCACTCAGAAGAAGACAGTCTCGCCAACGTCTTGATCTCTGACTCCTGGCCTCCAGAACTGAGAGGAAATGTTAGTCATTGAATCCACCCAGTGTGTCCTGGGTGCTTTGTTATGGCAGCCGGCACAAACCAGTACAGATGGTTTCTCCTTGTAGGCCCAACTGTGCTGGATTCCCATGAAGGGGAAGGAAAGACCAATCTTCTCCCACCACACACTCCCAAAGAAACATTGCTAAAACGGAAGATTAATTCCTCACAATGAGTCTGTCACATTCTACTTCTGTCCTCCAAACAAATTTCTTTCCAATCAAATGTTATTTCAGTACTCAGGTTATCATGGGTTGAAGTAATCAAGTTTATAAAATACCTAAAACCAATGCTATAGTTTTAATTTTTTTTTTAAGACAGGGTCTCGCTATGCAGTTTAGCCTGGTCTTGAGGTCACTTTATAGCCCAGGCTGACCTCGAACTTGCAATGATCCTCCTGCCTCAGCTTCCCAAGTGCTAGGATTACAGACACATGCCACCACACCCAGCTTATAGTTTTAATTTAAAAGAAAAAGTCATTCCTAGAGAAAGAGCAGATTATGATTGATATGTTTAGTTGCAATTAAAATAAAAATATATTGAGATTTTCTGTGTTCCAGGCATGGATCAGGGCATTAATGCCTCACCGTCAATGTAAAATCCTGTTGCCCTCACTTTCCTACAGGTCTTGGTGATGCTCCACACACTCAACTAATGAGGGGAACCAGGCCTCAAATCCAACAAATCTGACTCTATGGCCACACCTTTGACCGCCACATTGGTCTGCTTTGAGTCATATGTTAAGGAAAACAAGGTTAAATCAAATTGATATTAAGTAACACTTAAAACTATTTAGACTATGACCTTTATTAGAAGCAACTAACATTGATTTAAATTACATTTTATAGCACGCTAGCAGGCCACTCCTCCAATCCTGGTCTCAGTACCACCAACAAGCCAAAGGACCACCTGTCCATCAGCTTCTGGGGCTCAAGGTAAGTGTGACATGAAAACTGAGAATTGTGGAGGTGAGGAAGGTAGGGACAGAGTCATATTATTTCAATGTCCCCTGTATATACACCACCATGTGAAGCTCTGTTTCCTAAAGGAAGGTTTTAAAGGAGAGTTGACCTTTGGCAACGTTCTGCACTTTTTCCCAGACCCCTACTGAGTCGTACGTTGCCCTCTGAACATTATCTACTCCCAAGGGCCTGCCTCATAGAAGCCTTCACCTTCTCTAGGTAAACTTTGGCTCCCCTTAATCTCTTTCTCTTCCATTAATCTCTTTCAAAGCCCTATCTGCCCTTTGTATAGGTAACCTCTAGGAGAAATCCATGGCTAAAATAACTCACTTTGGTGAGGTCTTTGTGACTAACAGCTGTTCCAATTGTATTTCCATGTTTACAGTGAAGAAACAGCCAGGAGGGACAATCCCATCTCTAGAGGTTCTAGGTATCAACAGCAAATGATAAAGAAAAGGGGGCTTTCAATACCGCTTACAACCACCTATGCTACCTACCTCAAAGCTGAGTCTTGCTGAAATCATATTCTTTTGATTTTATGAATCTTATGGAACTCTTAAGGGTTTCCCTTACATTAACTAGTTAAGTCTTTTGTCTTCTAGAAAATTGCAGAATAAAGCAATTCCCCCACCTCCACAAAAAGCAGGTGTAGCTTGATTTGCTTTCATACTTACCACAGGAAAGTAACATGTGCAAACTCACATAAAGCACTCCTGGAATTTTAGATCACCATTTTGTTTCCTGGATCCAGCACATAGATATCAGTCTGGAACTCTGAAAACTCTGCTGGTAATTTGTTTCAAAACTTTCACCCTTTGAAATACAACTAGAATTTTCTTCATTTTGTGTTAGGATTTTCCTGGAGAACAATAGTCTCAGAGGCAGGCCTCTCAGAGGAAGGCCATATGTGGAGTTACTGACCTGAAATTTTTGCCCTCTGGAGGGCTCCTTTCAAAAGCAAAGGCAGCTACTTCAAGAAACAACTCTTCACTGCAAAATCATTTTCCAGATTTTATAGACTTCCTGTTAAGTGACAGCAGCAGGCACTTCAGGCAGCGCTCTTAACGGGAAGTATCAGGCAAACGTCTTTGTCAGTGTAAAATGAGACATAAGAGTCATTTTAAAAAGACAAACCACTTGTAAGGAGTGTTTGCTATCATCTCTCATTTGCCGGCATCCTTTCTGCACTTGCTAGCAATAAGAAAATCTTCAGTCACCTAACACGAGAAGCCACCCCTGTCGACATTGAGCAGAACGCCCAGTGACTTATTTCACACAATGCACTAGAACGTTGTGCTGGAGAATTCGCAACTGTGTCCACCTTTCCAAATGTGAGGGCGTCACAGCCTCCTCCTGATCCCTCTGCTGTAAAAAGATTTCTCTATGAGAATCCAAAAGCAATCTTTACGGTTGCAGCAAATACACACTCCCTTTCAGAATTTTATCAGGCAATCTTGGCATGGGGCAGCGCAAACAAACCGGGGCCCGTTCACGTCAGGTGCCTTCAAGCTTACGAGCCGGAGCAACAGGATACCAGCCCGTATCCGTCTCCTTACAGGTGGGTGTGGGCTCCCTGGAAGCAGATGGTGGGTTTATGATTCTAATGTACTATGTATTTCTCAATAGACAAATATTTGCACTGGACCAGAATAAATAAGAAAAAAACCAATTTCCTCAGCTTAGCTTTCAAAGAATGCCTGAAGTTTTAGGACACCTCAGCACTCAAAGTACTGAAAAAAGGAGTGAATGAACCACAAGCCTTTGTGTTCCTCTTTTTCAGACGTGAAGCCTGCCTACTCTGATCAACCAAACAAAACATTCCAAAAGCACACGCCCAGTGAACCTACTGGGGATCACTTCATTTCTTTCATTTCAAGGCTGGTTGAAAAAGTACGATATATTTTTAGCTCTATAGGATTTAATTTAAATTTCCCAAATGAGCCAGCAAATGTGGCCTATCTACTATTCTTTATCTAGTAATTTATGTTGTTTCTTTCTGTGGTACAAAAGTAGTCATTTTTTTTTTCCCATTAGTGAGTGCACTGATGGAATTTGAGTAAATGTTCAACAGGTTTAGGAGAATACTATCAGTTTCAGCATGCACTTTTAGAGCAAGGGTTGCATGCCTCTCTCCTGCGTGGGTTTGTTTTTCTGGGTTTTGTTTTTCATGCACTTATTAAAGAGGTACTATTAGTATTTCATCTGGTTTCCCCTCTGAATTTGAAAGAGCTGCTCCCCTGCAGGGCGATGGATTTCAATGGGGAAGTGGTGAGGTCCTGGAAAACAGAACCTCCTTCAAAGCAGCAACAACAACAGAAAAGCAAGATTCAGTCACTGACGGGAAAATCCATTGCATAAATTGAGTTAGTGTTTCCATCCTCTAAAATTTGGTAATTTGACTTTTGGAAATCACCCGTAGGAAACATTAAGGAACATTCCACTCCAAAAGGAAAGTGGTTTGAACTATAAACTCTCAGCCAGTGGGGCTAGAAAATTAGATTAAGAAGGAAGAGTATTTGGGTCATCTGAGAGTCTCTGTAAGAAGAAAAAAACAAAAACAAAAACAAAAAAACAGTGATGGAAAAGTGCAGTGTTCAAGGGACTTCTTCCATCCTACCCCAAGAAAAGCAGCAACTGGGTCTTCCAATCACCCAACAATGGTGCAGGGGGCTGGTAGTAAGATAGGAGCCTCGGCAACCACTGGGAAGCGGGGTAAGGAGCTTGGGAGACATGGGGAAGGTGGAATAAAAGAGAGAGAACGCAGGAACCTGGGAGATATTTGCGGAAAATATTAGGGAGATGCACGCAGTTACTCAGAGATACATGTTCATTCATATTCTTTTGCATTCCCTCTCCTTCATATTTGAGAGAAATAGCAGAGAAAAAGGAATTTAAGGGAAGGGAGGCTATGAATTATAACTGGATTTCCATTAATGTCCTTTAAAAAGGAAAAGTAAAAATGGAGATTTTAAAAATTCTTTTTGTTGGATAGAGTCAAGTAGTGCCTGAGAGTTGAGTTAGAATCATCACTTTGGTCACATATTCTGCTTAATTGTGATTCATCATTCATGAAATGTTATCTTCTATATAAATATTTTAACATATCTACCTAAAGTAAATATATAACATAATTAGATTTTTCTTTGAGAGCCTCCCAGTGTCTCAGATTCCCATCATGCCCAAATACATGGACTACTACCTCTCTCCCTACCTCATCCAAACTCTGAGCAGGGTTGAATAACATCAATGCTATCTTGAAATATTTTCTCTTTTTGTTACTATCAGTGTTTATTCAAGCTTTTCCATCTGCCTCTCTGGCCAGTATTCCCTAATATCCCCCACAGCTGTTCTGGTCGATCCTCAAACTTTGAAAGTGCTACTGTTAAAGAAAAATATAGCTTTGTCTTTTGGTTTGCAACTTCATTCCTCAACGTTGTGAGACTGCAAACTGAGCACATTTAACAGGAACGAGTCACATTTTTCCATATCATAATGAAGAAATAAAGTTGCGAAGCAAAGGAGGAAGTTAGCAGAATTTTAGTGAAAATAGGAAGAATAGCTTCTGGTTTTCCAGAAGGGATCCCAGATGGTTGGCCACCAAGTGTTTGTCAGGAGTAATTTATACAACAAATCACAACATGAATACAACATGGGTCAAGCCACAATCAACCAATAGGATTACAAGTATGATCGCTTAGCTAATATTGATCCACCAGAGAAACGAGTCATGTAGCAAGGGTATATGGAAAGAACAGAGGCATTTTGGGAAGAAAGGAGAGCATGTATCTGAATGTTCTGGTCATCATCTGTGTGACACCTAGTTAGGCCGAATGGACCAAGTAGAGCTAATTACATTATAATCTCAAGTTGTTGTATCTCTAAGGAGGCTCTAGGTCTGGCTATTGCTTTTTCATCCTGAGACCTGATTCTCTTCAAAAGTGTTTTTGGCCACAATTCTGATGTCTCATTTTGTTTTGTTAGCTTGTTTTGCTGTAATTTCCTCAAGGGCCCAATCCCTCTCTTACTGCTTATTAATTTCTACCTAATTTAGCCATCCATAATACTAGGACTTCATCCTAAGATGCCCCTCTCACTTTTTAGCTATAATCTCTCCATAGGTTGTCTCATCTAAATCAATCTATTTAAAAATCTACTTATATGCTGATGACTTGCAAATTTTACCTCCAGTTCTGACTTCACTGATTACCACCAGACTCATTACTAAAACTACACACCAGACCTATCCTCATCAAAGAAAAACAGTTATCTCAAATTTCCACATCCCCAGAACCAAAACCCTTATTTTCTAGTCACCACCCAGCCAGGTTACTTCTTCATGTCAGTAAAGAGCACCATCTTAATTTTTCAAACCAGTTGGGAAGTCATCTATGATTATTCCTATTCCTTGTTTCTCACAACCAGGCCTTAAGTAAGTCCTATTAATTCTATTTTTAAGGTGTATTTCTTTCCATATCTCCTTTTTTCTATCTTCAACATCACCACCCTAGGAATACTCACTATGATCACTCATATATTCTACCACAATTCTGTCTTTCTTCTCCTTCTTCTTTTTCTTTTTCTTCTTCTTCTTCTTCTTCTTCTTCTTCTTCTTCTTCTTCTTCTTCTTCTTGTTTTTTTTTTTTTCCTTTTGTGGATCAACAAATGCCCTTTATTATTACAGCTAGAGTAACCATTTTTTAAAAAGTAGAATATGAACCGTGCCATCATGGTGCCCTACTGGACTGTGACTCTGTTATGAGTTTTTTGAGTCCCAAGGATACTCTTTCCAGGTTCTTGGTGTCCTGAACAAAGGATTGCATGAGACACACGGGAAAGGTAACAAGGATTTATGTTTGTTGGAGTTGGAAAGAAATATGCTTTGCAGAGGGAAAGTGGACCAGTGAAAAGGCTTGTAGCAGCCAGGATTGAAAGCAGGGCCCTTTTGTATATGGAATTCCCAGATTACTTCTCCCCCACTTGAACAAGGCATTTGGGGCAGTCGTCCTATCAGAAACTCACTTGGCCGGATGTCAGAGTTAAGCTGTCCTCTCAAAGGCCTGCTTGGTTTCCTGCTAGATACAAATGAAGACTCAAAATACCATTTTTCTAATTGGTCCCAGGTACAGGATTTGGGAACTGTATAGTCATCCTGGATTCTGTGTTCTGACATGTGTCCTGGTTCTCTTCATAGTTGTTTAATGGGTTTTCCCTACCTTCATCTCCTACCTCTACTCTGCATGCTGACATAAGAAAACCCAAATTGAATTGGCTTCAATAATAATGTACTGATGCACACTTTAAAAATTTAGAACTTGGGGAGCTCAAAATTGTCATCGAAGTCCCATTTTCTGCTTTCTTCTGCCCTCCACATGTTGAATTTCTCCTAATGATGGCTCAAAGGTGTCTACAAGGCATAATCAAAATGACAGCTTGCCTTGTTTTCATGTCCAAAAGGAGGAGAAAGGGTTCTGTGGTTTTTCCTTCACTGACTTCCCGGGATCACAGGCTCACATCTGAGATGATGACTTGGAAAAGGCTGACTGGCATAAGTCAACCACCATTCCTTCAAGGAACTGGAGGCAGCATCCACTTCCCCTTAAAGGACATGATCAATGGACAAAGGAGGGAGTGTAGGACTCAGAAAATCAGGAAAAGGAAAAGGGGAAATGGAAGTTAGGATGGCAACGTGCACCATCAGTTATCTACAGCCCGTAAGGTCCAAAAATCTGTTCAGCTCCCTTGCTCTCTTCAATAGTCTATGTCGCTCTCGCTCTTGTCACTGTGCTGAGGTTGCCTGTATCATTCCATCATGCCAAGAAATTCTTTCATGCTTCAGATTACTTGCACTTGCTGCTCCAGCCTTACTTTTCCTGCAGCTCTTCAAATAACTGGATCCTTCTGCTGCATCTTCTGCTATGCACCTCTTTAAAAAGCATGACAGTTTTACACACCAATCATCTATGCCTTATAAATCACCACCTTCCCTGTAGGACAAGCAATTAGTGAGCATTTTTCCATTTCAAACAAAAAGAAACTCTCAGAAGAGCATATCAGGAGCCAATCCTTGAAAACCACACTTCCTTCACAGAAAAGAGATTCTGTTATGATAACATCATGGAGAGGACAAGAAGGAA
>RJWT010053662.1:0-10370 GCA_004365215.1 Cuniculus paca | reverse complement strand
TTTTTTTTTCCCATAGTCTTGACAGAATTTATTGCTTGACTTCATGATGATATCCATTCTTTCTGGCATGAGAAGGAATCTCATTACTGTTTTAATTTACATTTCTCATATGACCAGAGATGCTGAGCATTATTTCACATATTTATTGGTCACTCATACTTCATCTGATAAGTACCTATTCATTTCAGATAGCATTTGTTATGGTTTGTGTCTAGGCTCCCCAAGCCTCATGTAATCATGGAAGCGGCTGACTCTAGTCTTTGCGATTGCCTCATTGCCTAGTGCTGAGATTGGTGGTGTGAGTCCTGCACCCACCCAGGAGTGAAGCTGACATACAGTGTAAGGTCAGAAAGAAGGCATGTTTTTCCCTCTTTTGTGCAGTTCGCTTGTGCCACTTGCAGCCACAATGAAGGGTTGCCCCTCAGCCACACCACCCTGCCTTGGAACCAGCTAAGTATGGACTGAAATCTCCAGAATCTGTAAGTTAAATAAACCTCTCCTTGCTTCACTTTGAATGTCAGGTGTTTTGTCCCAGCAACAGGGAAAAAGTAACCAAGACAGCATTTTTAAATGGGTCTTTACATTTGAGGCATCTATTTTTTTGAGTTTGTGGTATATTTTAGACATTTTCTGTCTGAGAAGCAGCTGGAAATTATTTTTCCATTTGTATGTTGCTTTTTCACTCTGTTGGTAGTTTTCTTTGCAGTTCAGAAGGATTTAGATTTGATGTGATAACATTTGTTGATTCTTGGTATTATTTCTGTGCAACTCATGATTATTTCAGAAAGTCTTTGCCTACATCTATGTCTTCAAGACTTAATCTATTCTATCTTCAAACAATAAAAGTCTTTCTGTTTTAGTATTTAGATCTTTGATTTGTTTCAGTTTTAGTTTAGGGCATGGCGAGAGATATGTGTCGAGGCTCAATATTTGGCATGTGGAAAGCCAGTTTTCCCAGCAACAGTTGTTAAAAAGGCTCTTTCCTCCTGTTGTCGAATTGGTCCTGTTGTCAAAGATAAAGTAGCGAAGTGTGCCTGGAGTTGTTTCTGTATCTTCTATTCTGTTCCATGGAAAAAATGAGAAATTTGTGGATCAATGGAACTGAATTTCCACAAGTTTCTCATTTTTTGTTTTGTTTTGTTTCCTTTCCAATACTATGCTGTTTTCATCAGTGTAGTTTTGTACCGTAACTTGAACTCAGGGACTGTGATACTCCCTTCCTTGCCTTTATTGCCCAGAATAGCTTTTTCTATTGTACGTCTCTTCTAATTCTATAAGAATTTTAGAATTGTTTTCTCTAGGTCTGTGAAGAATGCTGTTGGTATTTTGATTGGGATTGAATTAAATTTGTTCAACAATTTTGGAGGTGTGTCCATTTTCATTATATTGATGCTGCCTATCCAGGAAGAGGGGATATCTTTCCATTTTCTGATCTCCTTTGATCTCCTTTGTTAGAGCACTATAGCTTTCACTGTAGAGACCTTTCACTTCCTTGGTTAGGTTAATTCCTAAGATTTTAATTTTTCTTGATGCTGTCGTACAAGGTGTTATTTCCTTAGTTAGGTGAGTTTCTTACTGGTGTAGAGGAACACTATTGATTTTTGAGTGTTGACGTTGTATCCTACTATGCTACTGAATTTGGTTATTAATTCTAGGAGTCTTGCTGGAGTTTTTGAGGTCTTCTAGGTAGAGGATCATGTCATCAGGAAATCATAACAATTTAACTTTTTCCCTTTCTGTCTATATTCCTTTTATTTCTTTCTCTTTTCTAATTGATCTGGATAATATTTCAAGGACTCTATTGATCAAGAGTGGTGATAATGGGCATCCTTGTCTTGTTTCTGATTTTAGAGAAAAAGCTTTCAGTTTTTATCCATTTAGTATCATCTTGGCTGTCAGTTTGTCATTAATGGCTTTTATTGATTTAGATAAAGATTCCTTATTCCAATTTTTAGTTTTCGTAGCAATTTTAGAACAATTTGAAGAAAAATGATTAGTGTTTTTCAGTGTGAATACAATTTCTCTAGCCTCTTACTTTCACTATTGCTTATTTGTTTTGTTATAAATAAGTGATTTTATTTTACCCATAGACTCAACATGAGATAATTCTTTTAGAATCAATATTGAAGTTTTAAATCTTTAATATTAATATTTAGGACACAGACATTAAATTATCTGAAGATATCTAGGGAAAAAAGAATTAAATAATTGAGAAGCTAACTAACAGAATGTGTGGTTGAATTCTCAAGAAAAAGTAATGAAACTCTAGAACTTGATAAAACTGTAGATAAGTAATATGATGAATATAATCTAAAACTGCAGTACCACTATTGTACCCATTAGCTACATATAGTTATTTATCCCTAAATCTAATTTAAAACTCAGTTCCTAAATAAAAATCTTGTTCCACTAGGGAAAATTTCAGTTGGTAAAGAGCCACATGGGTAGTAACAATGAAGTCAGAAACACAGAGTATTTCCACTATAGCAGAACATTCTATTAGACAATATGACTTAGATAATTTTAATATAACAATGGTTATAAGGTTTTGCTTTTATGCAACATTTATTAATTTTGAATACCACATGCAACTATAAAAATGTAATTCTCTCAACCTTGGGAGAAACATGTACCTTACTGTGTGAATTAAAAACAGAAACTTAAGATTTTATTTTAATCTGGACAGCATGCCATTGCCTTACCCACAATAGTGATTAAATTCTTGTGATATCTCATAATAGATGAGACTGCACTGTGGTCCAGAATTTTCAAAAAGGTTTTCAGTAATGGATGTGGTAGTTGATTTTATGGGTATGCTAACCTAGGCTAAGGAGTCATAGATGGCTGATATAACATTATTTTTAGGTTTGTCAAGAGTGTTTTCATGAAAGGTTAATATTTGAATTTTTCAACTAAGTAAAGATGATCATACGTACCAATGTGAATCAGCACCATCGAATCAGCTGATGATTGAAGAACAGAAAAGAATCAAGGAAGGAAAATTCACTCCACTACTTGAATTGGAATTACCAGATGTGCGTAGCACTCTGGTGTCTCTCTGAAACCACCTCTGGAGGTCCAGTGTGCAGTGTGCAGAACTCTGAGCAAAGCTTGCTGTGTACTTTGCTTGGGAGGAGAATTTGCCAGGTGTCTATTGATTGCTCACCACTTATGAAGAACCGTCACTAATGGTTTAGGGAGATAACCAAGGACTTAGTAATTGGAAAACTGGCTACATAGAAATTTGAGGAACACAAATGCAGATAGATTTCTCTGAAGGCACAAAAATGTGAAGAAACATGCATCCCATATAAATTTTCATCAACTGGTAAATCAGCGAAGGGGAGTCCTAATCAAATGGATAGCATGATCATTCTATGAATACCAGTCAAAATCCTCCACCCAAATTCTTGTCATCTCCCAATGGGTAGAGAAAGAGGCTGCTATATGCCAAGACTAATCTGGCTATGGCTACTACCTAGTGCCCATTCTACTAACAGCAAAAACAGACACTGAAATTTCTACATGAATTAGTTTGTCCTACTTGCAATGCTTCTGCTGAAACCACCATCTTTGAAATTACAGGAGGCACTGTCTGCCATCAAAGCAAAGAGTGTTACAACATCCCATGTTGATGGAATTCTTTGATGGTACCATGCTTGCAAAGTTCTGAAGTGTGTGGCTTGATAGGATAATGGGATAGTCTCTTAAAGAGACCAAGTTACCACCCTAACTTGACTTCCCAAATAGGGACAAGGCTCTTCAGAAATGTATCTACGTTGTGAATCATTCATAGCTCCAGGAATGAGGAGATACAAGTGGAAGTGGCAGAGTGATATCTAGTAGGAAAAAAATTGCTTTTGAATTTTGTTAGCTTATGCACTTGTAGCCCAGAGGTCTGTTGTTCCACAGTAGAGATCAGGAAGAGCATGTCTGGAGTACAGCAGGTTCCTGAGACTATATATTAGTATTATGATGCCTTATATTAGTATTATGATATCTATAAGTAAAATTGTTAATTTTGCAACACAGTTATTAAGCCACAGAAAATTTAGAGCAGATAGAACATAAATAAGGGATTTTATTTCCCCTTCTATGGAAGGGATTAATGCCTTTTTTGGTTATAGTCAGGGATTGCAAGGAAAACAATTATTTACAGAACACATAATTTATGAATTATTTTATAATTATCACCCAAAAAGTCAACTACAAAAGAAAGAATGCAGGAAATCTGTCCACACACTAAGACCCAAAGAATTCAGCTGAGTGCCTAGATCCCATGGCAACATCCTGCTTGAGTTCAGCTGAAGACCTACAGCCCATGACAGTGCCCCCCATGAGTCCAACAGGAGGCCTAGAGTTCACAGCAATATCTCATGCAAGCCTGTTTCACGAATCTGTGCTGGGAAGGCCCAAAGGTCACTGGCGGATGCTAGAAAGTTTGTGCCAGCAAGATGAAGGATCTGTGCCAGTAGGCTGAGGGTTCTGCACTGAAGCCAGGAAGTGATGCTCAAAGTAAGGATCAGAGCTCCCTCAAAAAGTACCACAGCCATCCTTAACAACATCGAGATCCCAAGCTCCTCCGATGATGAGAACCGTTGTGTTCATATCAGGAAGTCAGCATGACAAGCTTCTCTTGGAGACTGAACAGCACACCATCTTCTCCTCTGGAGCCAGGAAACAATGCTTGAAGTAAGGACCAGAGCTTCCCAAAAGTGAACCACAGCTGTTCTCAGAGACAAAAAGGTCCTGAGCTCCTCTGAGGATGAGAACAGCCAAGTTGGTATCAGGAAAGAAGCTTGACAAGTTCCTCCAGGAGAACCAACAGCAACAGGGGAACCAACAACACCTGGAGAACAAACCACACTACTTCTTCCTCTCCAGTTCTTTCATTTATGTTGGTAATAATCCTCGGGTGGGCCATCCACACCCAGCGCCATGCTGATTCAGTTCAGCTTGTTGTTACAAGTTGACCACCAGTTGTCAATCCACAAAAATACATGTTGTTACTGTTTAACTGTCATTTAAGAAATAAAGTGTGACTTAAATGGATGCACATGGGTACAAAATAAATAATCAGTGAACTTATGATCTTCCTTTTATCAGCTTGACTGGCCTAAGGAATGCTCAGAAAGCTGATAATGCTTTAATTATCAATGTGTCAACAAGGTCATTTCCAGAAGAGATTAACACTTGAATTGCTAGCATGAGTAAGGAAGACTGCCTTCATTATGGTATCTAATCCTTTAAGGATTAGAAAAGAACATGAATTTGAAGGAAAGGAAAATTTTCTCCTTATTGGAGTTCAGACACCCACCCATTCTGGCCCTTGAAAATTGACAATGTCCCTTCTGAGGTCTTTGGAATCAGTCTAGGACCTCCAATAATATGTGTTACCTTACACTCTGGTTCTCAAGCCTTGAAACTTGGGTTGAATTATGTCATTGGCTTTCCTGGTTCTTAAGTTTATAGATCATAAATGGGACTCATTAGCATTTACAATTTTATAAGTCTGTTCCATAGAATATGTGTCTGTGTAACTTTTTTCTATTACTTTTGTTTATCAAAAATATATTAAGACAATAGCTGTGTCTATACATTATAACTAAAATTCACCCAAATTTGAATTCATGTATGAAAAATTACAAATGATTTAAAAATTATTGTCAGCTATATATGCCAAGATATTAGCAATTTCTATGTAAAATTTTATTTCATTACATTGTGAGTTTTCTTAATATGATAAAATTTGTGAGTACTAGAAGTTTTATGAAATTATTTTCCAAGATTGTTCAATACAAAAGAAATAAAGCCAAATCATGGAATATGGTTTTCTAGGATATATTGTTAGTAATATAAAATTCTCTATTTTTAATGAAATGAAAATGTAGAAAAATCTGTATTTGTCCAATAGTGACTAAAAACAAAAGAATACTACAAAGAGGACTTACCTTTCAAATAATTGCTTTCACTCTTTCACAAGGTATTGGTCACATAGTATGCTATTTAATTTTAAACTGCAAATGAAATTACTTATGTCAAACAGTGATACTGTAATTGTTGATACATTGTGTCAATTTGAGAAGTTTAGAAGTTTCACTAAGTGATGTGGTAGGGGGCCAGGTTCCTCACTGTAAACATCCTGAACTTGTGCCAGAGGAGGGCAAGGAGATGGTGTGAGGGCTACACCTGCCCTAGGTGGAGGGGCGGCCGGCTTACAATATGAGGAAGAAGAGGCTTGCTCTCCCTCCATTTGCTCTTGTTGCTTTTGCTGTCTTCTACCGCCTTGAAGTGTTGGCCCTAGGCCATACCACCCTGCCTTAGAGCCAGCTGATTATGGACTGAAACCTCCACAAACTGTGAGCTAAATGAACTTGTCCTTCCTTAATTTGGGGCATTGGGTATTTTGTCTCATCAATGAGAGAAAAGTAACAACAGATACTCTTGGCATAGTGAATATACTTATGTATTATTGCATTGTAATCTTCCAGTTCTTGTGAAAATGTTCTAGATTTTTTTCCTTTATTGATGTGGATTGGGTGATGTTTTCTATGAATGATACTGTATTAATTTTGTAGAGTTATGAGGGCTAATATCACAGGCTGTTTGATTTCAACAACAGAAATTTATTCTCAGTCCTGGAGGAAGAAGTAAAAAATTAAGCTATAGGCAGAATGAGTTTCTATTTAGGTTTGTGAAAGAAGAAAGGCTTTGTGATCAGATTTGTCTGTTGGGAAATCATAGAAAAATGTAATGGTGAGGAACTGCCGGGAGGTCTTAAATCATTGAGAATGTCCCCATGAAAGGGATAACGTGACTCTAGCCTCTCCTATTCTTCTTGTTTTAATCCCAGGAATAATGTGAGTATTTTGACCCCACCACACACTTGCCATTGTAATGTGCTACCTTGTCACAGGCCCAGAAGTGACAGACCAGTTGATTGCAGACAGAAACCTCCAAAGCCAACAGCCAAAACAATCTTTTTCACTTTTTAAGGTGATTATCTCATGTGCTTGTTAAACTAATAGAAAGCTGACTGGCACACACTTCTTGTCCTTATCATATCATTTCAACTTAATTACTATTATAAACATGTCCAAAATTTTTGTCTTAATCTAAGGTACTAACAATTAAGATGTGAAAATATGAATTGCAGACACGGTTAAACCGATAACCCTCATCACACCAAAACTCTCCCATTATTCCCAGAATATATATATATGTATATATGTATATGTATATATGCATCTGTTGTAGTCAAGGTTTGCAAATGGATAGATTTAATACAAGATACATAATTTATAGGATTATTTTATAATACTCATCTAAAATCAAATACAAAAGAGTACAAGAGGTCTGTCCACACACTGGAGATCCCAAGAATACAGCTGAGGGTCTGGACCCCACCACAATGTCCCATATGTGTCCACAGCAGAAGACCAAGGAGTCTTTGATAGAAGACTGAAGGCTCTGCTCCAAAAATCCCAGGAGCTGATGCTGAAGGCTTGGGAGTCTGCACCAGCTGATATCCAGGTGAAGGCAAAGACCAGAGCTCCACCGAACAGAATAGCAGCCAAAGCTCGGTAGCCTTCCAAGGATAGGAGGGGGAGGAAGGTGAGATGCTGTTTGGATTCTGGCAGGAGAACTGCAACAGAGGATTCTGCAACTGTAACTCCAGGATTCTGGAATAAGGCCCTTCCATGGAAAATCAGCAGCGCGCAATCTTCCCCTCCCGCTCTCCTTTTACGTCATTTTGGCGGCAATCCTCGCTCAAGTGGATCTTCCGCTCCCAGAACCGCGCTGACTCAGTTCAGTTAGGTGTTCCCACTTAAACCGAGCATTAATTAATCCACCACAGCATTTATACATATTTATATGTGGATGTAGGTACAGTGGTGTGCGCGTGTGTGTGTGTGTGCATGTATGTGTGTGTATATGTGTGTATGTGTGTGTAGAGAGAGACAAATAGAAAAAACGGCAGAGAGAGAGAGAGAGAAGAAAGGCTAAGTGAACACAAAGTAGAACCAGGAGATAAAAGCACGGGATTCATGCCTTCTTTTCCGCAAGAATAAATTTGAACAAATCATCACCATAAAAATGTGATTCAAAAAAATGCTGAAAACTCAAAATGCTAAAACTTGAAGGCCACAGTAGTCCTGGCCGTGAGAACAAATTCATTTTGTGATGTCATTCGTTTTAACCATAGACAGATGTTGCTGCAACACCTTCACTCTTCCCATGGTGCCTGGGACTCAGGATACTTCCACCTAATACAAACAAATTTCCTACCAATTCACGAATCTTCAATGGTCCTGCAAGTCCAAAAGCAAAACTGGTCATTGTATTTCCTTATAACTAAAATTCCTTTTCATCCTTAACACAGCAAGATGAGGTTTTCATTTTTCATGTTTCTTGGCAGGACATACTTGAATCAATAAATAAAATGACAAACAGTGCCGTTAGATCAACATATGTTTCACAGATTAAAATGTCAACATCAGGGCAGTAAGAGGAAAAGGTTGGAAAAAAATAAGGGACACGCACACACATTTTGGATGTAAATTTATTTAAAATTCTCTACATATCTGTTATTAATTATTCTCTGCTGTGCAATGAATATTTGTACTAGCTACTAAAATATCAGGCAAAAAAAACCAATATTCACAGAGGATGCTGTTTTAATCCATAAACATCCAGCTATCTGGGCAAGTTTTATTGGCTTTAGAAAGGCTACACTGAGTTTGAGGCAGCAATGGGATGAATTAAATGAAAGTTCAAACAGAAAGCATGTAAAGCACGTGTAGTCCTCGTGTCAGGGCTCCCGTACCTGAATGACGTCAATATCTTTAACAAAGAGTCAGTAATATAATTCTCTTGAGATACAGACCACAAATTTTACAATCATGGAAGGCATCTTAAGTGTAGTTTCTAGTAGATTTTTTAAAATTAAAACTTAAGCTATATTCTGGTGGGTGATAAAAATCTATGAATAAATCTTATTTCCTAAAATTATTCCAGCTTTTGTTTTCATATGAGTATGTTGATGGGAATAAATAATGAAAAATCTATCAAAAAAGGAAAGTAGACACAGTACTTCAGTTCCAAAAATGCCAACTAATTTTTTTTTTGGCCCTTCACGGCATGTAATATTAACAATAATATCTTTGAACCTTTAACTGAAATGTGTAACCTGAAGTTAAGGCACACAGAAGAGCATACTGAATGTTTTGTTTTGTTTTGTTTGCGGCACCGGGGATTGAACTCATGACCTTGCGCTTGCCGGGCAGGCGCTTAGACCGCTGAGCTAGATCCCCAGCCCTGTTTTTCAGACAGGGTCTCACTATGCCGTTCAGGCTGGCCTTGAGCTCACTTTGTAGCCCAGGCTGGTCTCGAACTCACAACGATCCACCTGTCTCAGCCTCCCGAGTGCTGGGATTAAAGGCGTGAGCCACCACGCCCGGCTGAATGTTTCTTGTCATGTCTTTTGCAGCTCGAAATTCATTGAGATTTTTTACTAGCAATACAAAATTCACAGAGTCATGTACTCAGGCAGGTGCTGTGCCACTGAACTTTATCCCTGGCCCTTCCAAAATCATGTACTCCAAATGTCTTCCAATTTACATTTACTCCATTTCGGCCTTATATAGTTTAGGACAGCTCGTCACTTCTTGGAAGATCATATACCCCATGGAGACCGTTTGTTAAAATCCCTCTCTCCCTCCTTTCCTTCATTCCTTCCTTTCTCCCTTTACGTTATTGGTAGAATGCGTATTTTCAAGAAGGATAAAAAATATCTAATTTTTTTCTTACCAGATTTACTCAATCAAGGGCATATTGGTAGAGGAAAAAAACAATGTTACAGAGATAGATCATACTAACATTATGGGGCCAGAATCTAATTAACATAATGCAAGACATATAATTGGAGATGATAGAAATATCTGTAAACTCACTAATTGATTCATATATTACTTTAATATGACAAGCTAGCAAAAGTAGAGTTCATGGTGTATTTGTGTAAAACCTTTCCTAACTTCAAGATTAAATGCCTCTCTCAAAAATAGAATAAATAACATTTATCAAACTCTACAAATGCTTAACGAATTTATAATATTTCCAAAAAGTTATAGAGAGAAAAGATTTCAGGAGGAATCTATGAATCCAAAGTGTGAATGAAAAAAAAGAAGGAAATAATTGTTTCATACATTCATATAGCAATTGCAGCTGGTGGTGATATGTCAGTATGGGATGTGTTATAAAATGAAATCATGTGATTACTCAGTGGTGATGTATCATATAATAAAAGAAGATAAAATAAAATTAAATCACAATGAAGGCCCTTTCTAAAACTAGACAGTGAATGGGAATTA
>RJWT010053661.1:0-10388 GCA_004365215.1 Cuniculus paca | reverse complement strand
CATTTCTAAAGTCCTGATATGAAGACAAACTCTAGATGGATGAAAACTCTAAAACTACAAAAATGCTAATAATTGCATGCTAAATTATGGAGAAAAACGTTAGGCTAATGACAAATTATGAAAATCTTTTCCAGCACACTTTTCAAAATGAAGAAATAGTGACAAAGTTAACAAAGGAAATATATAAATATTGCTATACAGTAAAAAGCTACCTCATAAATAAAACATCAAAAGCAAATCAAATCTGGGAAATTAAATTTATGTATATATTTAAAGGGATAATTTTACTATATATAACTTGTCATGAAAACCAGTACCTAAAATATCAGCAATCACAGAAAATGAGTAAAGGTATTTAATAGACAACTCACCAAAAACAAATACCAACAGTTACCAATTTAAACTGAGAAATAATGCTTACATTAACTTACCCAATTTTAATTAGACCAGATCAGTGAATTATTTAATGGCATTGCCATGTATCATACTGTCATTATCAAGGGCTGTTTGTCGAGCAGGTGGATGGACACATTTTCATCAAGGATATGCAGTGGTGGCTCACATTAAGTTCATGGGTGATATTTTTTCAATAAGTGAATATCATCATTTCACTTTATTTTACTTTTTTTTTTTTGGTACTGGGAATTGAACTCAGGACCTCAGACTTGCCAGGCAGGCGCTTATGCCGCTGAGCTGTATATCCATCCCAAATATCAGCATTTTAAATATGTACAGCAAAAGACTCTATGAACAGCTTCCAAGAACTCCAAACATTTGTTCTTAGTCTTACAGAAAATAATTTGTTGGGGCATTATTTGTGATGCACAATACTAGGAACACTTGAAGATTATAGCAAATTTAGTACATCTTTAAAAGGGAAGTTTACATGATAATTGGAAAACTGAAAATTAAAAATGGGGTAGATCTTTGTGAACTGTTATCTAAAGATCTTCATGAGACTGAGAAGTAACTGCAAAGTTCTACACACAGAAATGAAACCTCTGATGTGTTCATGGAAATATGGTTGTATCTGCCACAAATAAATATGAGCTGTGCTCCAGAAACAGATGAATGCTGAACTTAAATGGTTTTAAATTACTACATGAAAGACACATTTCTACTAATGACCTCAAAACAAACAAACAAACAAACAAACAAACAAACATACAGAAAAACCCTGCTTACTCCTTACTCTGAATACACTGTTCCACCTTCTCAAGAAGTTCTGGAAATCTTCTTTCAAGAGTGTCTTTATGATGTATAACACAAAATATGATGAATGCTGCTCCTGATTGACATTGTTGCAAAAGAAAGGCTCCTAAAATCGTTAAGATGAGTGCTCCTTCGAACTGACTCACTGGATCTGGCACTAGTACCTTCTGGCTCTTTCCTTAAGGGAAAATGACCATGCGAGGTAGAATCAACCGGGATAAAGCAGCAGAGTCGTAAACAGCATCCATCAGTGACAGATCAGCAAGGAAGAGGTCCATCAGGAAGCCCGATGACAGGCAGGCAGAGCAGCCACCACTGTCACAATGGAGATGAGTAAACACATGACAGGTAACACCTTTTGTCCATGGGGATATAGAGTAATATCCAGGAGAACAAATTCTATGTCATTGTTACTGTGTCTCATTCATTTTGCTTAATACTTGCTTTTAGAGAGTTTGGTTTAGGAGAATGAGAGTTAATGAAGTTAAATAGGAAGATGAATACATTCTGTCCTAGAGTACATCTTTACTATTATGTCTTCTACAGGAAACATTTACTATGCATCAGTTCCAATCCTTTTCCAAATTTAACAGTAGACCTTGTGTTGATAAATTCTAATAGGATGATTCTGTTGGACCTGCAAACAAGGCCTTTTATCTCAAGATGTTTCTGCATCTCTGTAGAGCAGACAAAGGTCTCACAACCATTCACATATTTATTAACTCTTTCTTTCTTGCTAAATCATGGAAGTAGACCTAACTACACAAACTAACATAGAGTGAGTCCTTGAATGGCTAGTACTTGTGAGAAATAAATTTGCCATACGATCTGTGTATCATCAAAAGCCACACCTGTCTTGGAGTATCCAGGCCAACACTTGATATTGTACAATTAAGTATCTTTAATCCACGAACTATGAATGCACACTACACAGTTTGTCAGTAGATATTTTGCCAAGGAAGGCACTGACAATCCATGCTGTTTTCAGTCTTACTTCCTATTTTCTCATTTTGTAAATAATGTATACTTATGATATATATTATTATTTTAAATATGTACAATAGGATGATAATTGATAGTAGTAGTAGTACATTATGTGTAAATGTGTAATGATCAAATCAGAGTAATTTGTGTTTTGATCTTGCTAAACCCTAAAAAATAAGATTCAGACCTCTGCCCACTACTCCCACCATGGGAAGGAGCTTCCTGTTGATGGGCAGCACAGGCGGAGAAAACCAGGATATCCACCCCCACCCCAAAACCCCCACTGCGAGAAGGAGATTTCTCTCCAGAACCAGCAGTTCTGCTCCTGCCCCATGCCTTGGGAAGGAGCTTCCTGCAGACAGGCAGCATGTGTGGAGAGAACCAGACCTGCCTCCACCCACTGGCCTCCTACAATAAAAGACTTGCTTCCTGTGGGCAGCCAGCTGGAGGAGGGTCATGCAGCCAAGTAAGCCCCATGCACCTGCAGGCCACCATTGGAGACGTTGCTTCCCTCACAGCCATCACCCACTGGAAGAATCAGACAAACAAACCCCTGTGTGCCTGCCACCATCATGGGAGTCCTAGTATAGACACTCAGACTGAGAGAAGTGGCCCCTCTACCCTGCACCCCTGGTCATCAGGAAAACCCCAGTGTAGCTGCACAGATCTGGAGAAGCCTGCCCCACACCTTACTGCATTCCTGTAACCTGGGGATCAGAGGAACCCAGATGCCTGTCCCATTCCACTACACCTTGTAGGGGAAGCCATTGTGGGAAGTTCCTGGGATCCCACAACCAGCTTTTTGGGAGGAACCCAGGAGAATGACAAGACAAAGGAGCAAAAGGCAATCTCACACCTCCAGCCCATACAAAATAAGTCTGGGAGATACAGTCATGGAATAAAATGGAAGTCACACACCTGAAATCTCTGAGAGGATAACATGGAGGTAAAGAAACAACTTCATGAGACTAAAGGTAATCAGATCAGAAATAATGTCTCAGAAATAATGTAAAGGAAGGAATGAAAAACATAATGAAAGACTTGCTCAGCATATCTAAAAAGACATAGATAAAAACAGGAGTATAAGAAAATTATGGAAATCTTGAATGAACAATATACAAAGGAATTATAATGCATGAAACAAATTCAAAAAGAAATCCAGGAAATTGAAAAGATCGAAAGTCAGCAAAACTGCTTGAAAGAGACACTAGATAGGCTTTCAGACCTTGATGACAGGCTTGCAGCTAGTGATCGTGAAAAGAAAGATCTTTTAAAAGTAACAAGGAACCAGGAAATAACAATTCAAAAACTGCAGGACAATGTGAAGAGAAATAATTTAAGAGTGATAGGTATTAATGAAGAAGTAGGGGTCAACACAAAAGAAATAAAAATGCTAGTTACGGAAATAATAGTGGAAAACTTCTCAAACATGGAAAAAGCCTTTGGTATATAGATAGGTGAGGCATATAGAACTCCAACTAGCCATAACCAAAATGAGTTTACACCCAGACATGTAATAATCAAGATTCCAGAAATTTAGCACAAGAACAGAATATTAAAAGTTGTTAGAGAAAAGAAACCACCTATAAAGAAAAACCAATCAGAATCATGGCAGACTTGTCAATACAAACCATCAGGTCAAGAAGAGTTTGGAGTGAAGTATTTCAAATCCTTAATGAAAACAACTTTCAACCCAGACTGATGTATCCTGCAAAACTATCTTTCAAAATTGATGAAAAAAGAAGATACTTCAATGATAAAGAACAACTGAAGTAATTCATGGCCACCAAACCAACCCTACAGAGAGTGCTGAAGGGTACTCTAGAGAGGTAAAGATGGCCATGGTTCCAGGAACAGCCACAGAGGAGAACTTCCAAAAGGGACAGGCAACTGAATGAAGAAGAAAAGCAGAGGACCAAGAATAGGAGGAGAGCATGACAGAGACAAAGCAATGTACGCTGGTTGTAACTATTAATGTAGATGGCCTCAATTCAGCAATAAAAAGAAACTCAGGGAGAGTGGATCAAGAAACAAGATCCATTAATATACTGTATACAAGAAACACATTTAACTTGAAAGGAAGTTCATAGACTGAAAAATCAAAGGGGAGAAAACAATTGCTCCGTGCAACAGGAGACCAGAGAAAAGCAAGGGCAATTTTCCCATCAACTGCAGAAGGGATAAGAAAGATATGCTATTTTCACACAATGGAATGCTACCCAGTTATAAAGGATAATCTTGATGTTTCTATAGGTAAATGGATACAACTGGAGATGATGTTCATGGGCAAAATGGTTTCAACTCATGCTGGTGAACACTAGCATAAAAACGAAAGGTTTCAGTGGGATCCAAAAACACATTAAACATTATAAAAGTGATAGGGGAGGAAACACATAGAAGGAGAAGATGGTAATCCATTTTAATTTCATATTGCCTTGTTTTGAACTCTTGTAATGTTTTCACAATTTTGGTAGGTTTGGTTCTGTTCTGACTTGTTTTGTTAGATTTTACTGTGTCTGATGATAAGGGCAGCAATTTTGAACATAATGGAATGTATTATGATAAACATGGCTGGTTTCCTATTATCTTGTTTTGAAGTCCTATAATGTTTTCATTCTTTTGATTTGATTGGTTTTATACTATTTTGTTTTGTTAGATTGTATTTTGTGTGAAGGTATGGACAACTATTTTGAAGAAAACATAAGACATGGTAGCCACTGTTGATTTCCTGTTGTCTTGTTGTAAAGTCATGTGTTGCTTACATTGTTTTGCTCTGATTTACTTTGTTCTGCCTTGTTTTTTTTTATAATGTTTCGTTCTCTTTAAAATAAAAAAAATGATTCAAACGTGAACATGAATTTATGACATACCATGTGATACTTTCATCTGAGTGTATAGTATGCACTGATCATGTCAAGGTAATGAATATTTCTACCTCCTTGTCATTATTTTATATTTGGAAATTTTGAGCTCCAATATTAGTGAAACGCAGATTATTAAGTAATAGAAAGGGCCAGAGCACATGTTTGATTTGACAGTAACCTCATTTTAAAATCAGTATGACATTGTCTCTGTGATTCAGGTTTAAAATAAAATATTATCTGTGTCTAATATGTGGAAACATGTTTTAAGGATTCATTTTTCTTGCTTCCCCTTATTAGCCTGGATTTATGTGGTCCTAAGATAGTGGGAAAATGGATACTTCTCATTTAAAGACACTGTGTGAAGAATCTGTCATTTTCATATCAAATTTAAATTTCATGTTTTCATTAGCTATGTTGAGTGATATTATTGAACCTGGCAAATGACTTATTTTCCTTGACCCCCTAGGCTCCCTGGAGGCAAGGGAACGTCTTTGTCTGTGCTCACTGCTCATTTTATAAGATCTGGGAAACAAAAACTAAAACCTCTGTCATTTGATTGCATAACCCATTTCTCAATCTATTCCAATCAGATTGTTAGCTGAAGGATTTTGGCACGTCTTTTGAGTTTAAATATGTATGTGCATATAATTTTTTCCCTTGAACTTTTCCATATTTACTTTTTTTATATTGTTATACTTGAATGACTTTATACATAGATATTGCATCTTAATATTATTTGAGTTTTTAATTCTTACACTTTGGAAAATTTTATTTTTCTCTGTGACTTTATAAATGTTAACATCTCATTTTTCTGCTCAGATGCCTCCCCAGTCTGAATTTTTTTTTTATACTGGAATCAAACTCATGACCTCACTCTTGCCAGGCAGGTGCTTATGCTGCTGAGCTAAATCCCGGGTCCCCTAGCCTGACTTTTTACATTTTTATTAATACGTGTTTGCTGTACTTAATGATTAGAAAAAGGATTTCAAACAAAGAGGAGAAAATAAGATGTTAAAAAAAACATTTGAAGGGGAAAATATGATACTTTATGTTTTTAATACATTTTAAAAAATGGCTTTCCATTCCACTGTTGATTTATTTTTCTCTGCTATAACAAAAAGTCTAAGTTTTTTTCTATTATTGGTAAAGACAACACAGTTTATTACCAACTTCTCAGTAATAATTTGTAATTTATCCTTTTACTACACCAAATGTTTTATACCTAGAAAGTTGGACACTGGGCTCTTTTCTGTATACTTTCTGTATACAGTTTCCTTACAAGTAGTATCATTATTCCTCTTCAATCACAACATGCTAAGCAATATGAACAAAATTATATATTTAAGGGTCGGATATATAGCTCAGCAGCACAAGCATCTGTCTGCAAAGAGCAAGGCCCTGAGTTCAATTCCTGGTATCAAAAACAAAATTATGCATTTCAAATATCATACAAAATAACAGTAAAATAATACTATAAATCTGAGTATGACTTATTAATAGCTACTGAACTTGTGAAAGAAAAAATTTTCCAGGTATTAACTTTATATTTCTTTGATTCTTTCAAAAAGTATCATGAACATTATTAAATCTGAAAAAGGATTAATTTGGCTTATGTAAGAAACTGGAAGCAGGGCTGGGGATCTAGCTCAGTGGCCTAAGTGCCTCCCCGGCAAGCGCAAGGTCGTAAGTTCAATCCCCGGTGCCACAAAAAAAACAAACAAAAAAAAAGAAACTAGAAGCCATATTATGTTAAGTGAAACAAATTATTAATAATAATTATGCTACATAAATTTACAATCACAATAGAGTAATTTCACACTTTAAAAGGGTATATATCTATCTATCTATTATCTGTTAGTATATAGATTCCTATTATAGACAGATTCCTAACAGATTCTTATAGTTTTATTTATATTCCAATTTAATATTTTAAATTGTAAATGAGGAAACTAAAAATATGAAAATTATGATTGACACTGCTTCTATTCAGCATGAGTGTGAAAAATGGAATGTAATTCCTTTGAACCTGAATTATATCAAAATTCCTTTATTCCTCACTGGTGCAGGGATGGGGTCTTTTTTACTAAGTTTCTTGGTACAGTTTAGATAGACATAGTGAGCACATTCATCATAAGGAGACTGCACCTGTGCATTGTGTCTTAGTTCTGCTTTTCTTCCCCCATTCTTCTCCCCTTCCTTTCCACTCTTCTTTCACCGCTTATTTACAAAGCTTTGTTTCCATTTTATCCCTTTTTTCTCTTCCCTTCCTTCTCCACACAACTCCATTCCCTTTTCTTTTGAACAAATTTTTTCTATTTCACAATATCTGTAATATATTTTGGTCCTTATTCAAATATTGGGTTTCTCACACCAGAGAAACAATGTAATATTTACACACATGTCTGATATATTTCATGTAAGTCTGGTCTCATGGTCCATTCATTTAGCTACAATTCACTCTACCAAGGGGAAACTCACAATATTGCACTCTTTTTAAGATGGGAATTCTGCTGCAGGTCTTCACTCTCTTAAGTCTGATTTGTCACATCATAACTCTGTACACCACCTGGTTCTTTCATTGATGAGGAGAATACTGGGGGGAAGTGTCTGTGTTTCCCAAGAAGAAAGCACTGGTACAGGTCATCCTTATGAAAAATATTGAAATGTGAGCAGATAATTTATCTAGAATTATAGAAAGTTAGAGATCATTATCAGGATTTTTTTTAAAAGTACCATAGGAAATATTTAGGACAGAGACCATATTTTGTGTACTCACTTTTTCTGAAAATATTTGGTTAATTAACCCAAAAGAAAATATTTTAAAGTATAAGGCTAATCCCATGATTTCATCCCCCAACATTACTTACACTGTGCAGACACTTCTTATTTAATGACTGAGCTCCCTTCCTGTGACTAGGTCATTAAATGAATTGAGAAATTCTATAGAGTAAATATGTATATATATATTTTTTTCAGGACATAGAATAGAAATGGTCAAAGGAAACTGCAACTTGATGACTTTGCTTTTCTTTTCCTCTAACATCTGTAACTGTAATGTATGACAGAACATAAAACTACAGTTCTGTGCTGCACAGTACAATCAGCAGTAATTGCTGTACTGTATAAACAAGGTATATTGCACAAAAGAAAGACACCAAGGCTCTATAAAACACATGCACACAACTGTACAAAAAAAGAGACTGTAAATCAAGAGGTGGGTCATACAGCCAAGCAGTGCACCCTGGTTTTAAGTCTGAACAGCTGTTCAACAGGTAAGTCTTTTAACCAAGAGACTATTTTATATCAAGACAAGTGGTGACATTTTTCCTGTCTATATAAGGCTGCTATCTATTGTCTAGTTTTCACTAGCACTTTAAAAAGTGATCCAGCTCTGGTGACAGGTATGATTTGTCAAAGAATCATTTCGTTTGGTAAACAAATGCACTGGTACACAAATTCCACAACACCAACCAGTCTACTAAAATCAAAAGTAAAGAAAAACAAAAAAAATCATAAAAATGAACCTCTTGTGTGTCATGTAGTTTGCGGTCAATCTCTAGTTTCCTCATTCACTCATCATTAGCCTGCTCATGCACTCAGATAACAAAGCAGCAATGAAAAGTAAAGAACTGCAGGGTTCTGGAAGTGATGCTGAAAGGTAATCCTCAGTTTTAGGCTATAATGATCTGGGTCACTGTATAAATGCATCCCTGCCATAATCTTCCTTCAAAATTTCTTGTGTGCAGCCTAGCAACACATGCAGTGGCACTGAGGTAGAAACCAAGCTGATGAATATGTATTTTTTTAAAAAATTATAAATAAATATCATTTGCAAAGTTCAGCTTAAATTTAGAAGTGGACACTAAAGATCAGTAATATATGGGGCACAAATTGCAGATTACTGAATGTAGTCAAAAGCTTTTAGAAATATGAAACCAATATCGTTAGGGGTAAATAAACAAACTTTTTCAATTCTTAGTACCTTCAGGAAATGATATCTGTGCATGCACTGATTAAAGAAATGTAAGATTCCTCTCAGCTGAAACCCTTAGGGCTGAAGAGATCAATTTTTTGTTCACAATAAACAGGAACTTGTGGTACAAAGGGTTGAATTTATGAAAATACCAGTGGGAAAATTGCTGACAAGCACGTAAGCCATTGCAAATACCATGATGAAGTCTTAAAATTCAAGAACTAAATTCATTGCAAATTTCTTGGTGAAATCTTAGAACTCAAGAACTAAATTCACATACATTATTTTGATCCTTTCTTCTCAAAATTCAGGAAGGAGGTGCTGTTTCTTACTTAAAGGTCTTCCAGTGGTGTGAAAACATGGTCGAGGAAAACAAGGATTCCACTGACAACCTGTTAAACCAGCAGAGCAGGGTCAAGGTGACCTCTGCAACCACCCAGGGCCAAAGTCATAGCTAAACATTGTGTTCTTTACCCGGCTGCCCCTCACATAGCCCTGGGTGCTACTGCTAGCTCTACTTTGCCTGTGTTTCTTGTTTTAAAAAAATAGAGGGCTTAATTCACAAATCCAGAGCATTGTAATCATGAAATTGCTGTTCAATCCCTTGCAGAAAATGATTTATTCCAATTTCATGGTTCAAAAGCATCATAATATTGTGTTTGAAAAAAGGAGAACCAGTTAACTTCTTGTTGCTGTTTTAAATACTAACAGCTCAGCCCAGGTTGCTGTGACCTCTAATGGATCCAGGAAACATGTCATTTTCCCCTTCTGAGATTATATCATATTGTAAGACTACTTGCCTTTTAATAAGTGTGCTGATAATCTGAGTTTCCAAGTCATTAAATTTCAATCATCTATCATAAAGAGTTGCTAAACAAATAATGAATTGCATTCTCCTACATTTTTTAAACTCTC
Organism: Cuniculus paca; assembly: GCA_004365215.1. Taxonomy (NCBI): domain Eukaryota; kingdom Metazoa; phylum Chordata; class Mammalia; order Rodentia; family Cuniculidae; genus Cuniculus; species Cuniculus paca. The sequence continues at coordinate 440 of RJWT010053661.1, read as the reverse complement.
AAACTCCAGACTATAAAAACACCTTGTGTCTCTCTCACCCTGAGCAGCCTGCTCCTTTTCCAAATACCGAGGCCACCCATGGATACAAAGACAAGGAGCTAAGATGACAAGGTCTCCTTGGAACCCATGGACAGGGCGGTGATGAGCCTAGATGGTTTAGTTATGGAAAAGATGTTGCCTGTGGGAGGAGAGTTCTTCCTGCAAAGAAGGAAGTCACAGTGACCAAGACTGGGAAGAGCGTGTTGTTAGAGAAGATGGAAAATGCTTGAGCTTCATAATCACCAACGTCCTTCTTCTACAAGCTTCTACCATTTTTCTCCATCTGAGACATTTCTCTACCATCAACTTCAGAATGTTTTCCAGTCATTTCTTTGGAAACAGCTACCGTGTACTTGAAAACAAATTTTATGTTCTTGTTCACAAAGGTAAAGATTCACTAC
>RJWT010053660.1:0-10403 GCA_004365215.1 Cuniculus paca | reverse complement strand
AGCATTATGAAAAATTATCAAGGATATTCTATGAGAAAATGAAGTCAACAATGTCAACAGATTAGAAAAAATGAATATACCTGATAGGATGAGCAGATAAACAAAAGGGGAAAAAGTGAGGAAATCAATAACAAGAAAATAACACAATGACAGAAATAAAAATCAATACTTCTCAGTAATAACTCTCAATGTCAATGGTCTCAAATCCCACATCAAAAGACACATTAGCAGAATGGATCAAGAAGGAAAACCTGACACTATGCAGCATACAAGAAACACACTTGGTCCAAGAAGATACTAACTGATTAAAAGTCAAAGGATGGAAAACAATATTCCATGTGAAGGGAAGTCAGGAAAAGCAGAAGTTGCTATCCTAATTGCAGTCAGTGACACATGCCTGTAATTGCAGTACTCAGGTTTGTTGTGAGTTTGAAGCCAGTTTGGGCTACGTAGCAAGATGCTGACAATAAATAAATAAACAAGAAGTCAGACGACCTCCAAAAGGCTAGGATTACAGGCACTTGCCATTTTAGACATAATCTTCAAGAGACACAGAATGGCAGATGTGACACAGATTGATAATATCAGGCCTGGCACCACCGTAAAGGGCTGAGAGGGTAAATTATCGATACTTCTCTAACAATTTAGTAAAATATAGTGAAGGTTAAAATGCATGGCACTTTGTATTGTGTCTAACTTTTGTTAAACCTGTGATAAAGTGTTCTTAAGTTAAACACTCATCTTTTAAAGATAAACATTGAAATGTGAGTGAACTCTTGTGATAACTTGAATTGCTTCAAAACATTCTGGTGAGGGGGGTGGAGGAAAACGCAGATGTAGGCAAGTGCAGCCGTGAGTTTGCATTCGTTGCTGTGGTGTGACAGGCACAATACTATTATACTATTCCTCTTTCTTCTGTATTTAAAAAGAAAACCATTTTGTAGATAAAAAGACAAGCCTGAGTTTAAGTTTTATTTTTCCTTTCCTTTCCTTTTTTTTTTTTTTTTTTTTAGAGTACTGGGGATCGAACTCACGACTTCACGCTTGCTAGGCAGGTGCTTATGCCACTAAACTAAATCCTGAGTTTAAATTTCAACAGTATTAACTTTTGAGAAAATTTAAGGAAAGAATTATGTGGATGAAGCCATAGCCACAGAATTATTAAATGTGACTTTCTAATAAAAACTCCAATCTGAATATTGAGCTCTCTTTGTTGTTGTCGGTTTTGTTTTTTTTATTTGTTTTTGCTTTGTTTTGGTTTGACTTGGTTTTGTGTTTTGTTAATCTGGGCAAAGAGGTAGTTTGACACTACCCTGACAAGTTATTGAACTGGTAACTCAAAATCAGCAGAAGAATGCATTTCACACGCAAATATCAAACACTAACCAATCAATCACTGTTTGGCAAATGATATCCAACAAATAAGCACTTAGTAAATTAAAACATAAGCAATCTCTAAAAAAAGTCATCAGAATTATGAGTTTTACAATGTGAGTTTTTGTTTTTGTTGCTTTATTTTGTTTTGGTTTTGGTTAAATGGCCCAGGCTCGCGTTGAACTTATGATCCCCTTGCCTCAACCTCTCAAGTAACTAGAATTTAAGGCATATGGTAACACTCCTGGCTTGTGCGAATATTCTTTATTTTTGAGACGGGCAAATCACTATGTAGTTCAAGCTGGCCTTGAACTCATGGTTATCATGCTTCAGCCTCCTGAGGGCTGAGATTACCTTGCATCACCATACCCAGTGTATGTGAGTATTCTTAATAGTTATCATTTGCATTGTGCTACGGAAAGTTTGTGCTCCCCAAATTTATATGTTGAATCATAGAGAACACGCTGAGGTGGGCAAAGTCAAAGTTTTCATGAGAGTGAAATGACAAGTTCAGACGCTCCAAGACTCGTTGTCTCCGTCTCAGCAATGGTGCGCCCTTGAGGTGACTTAGCAAGGTCTTTAAGGTCTCACTATGTTATCCAGCCTGGTCTGGAACTCCTGAACTAAGTGATTGTCCCACTGTCACCTCCCCAGTGCAGTGACTGCAGACATGCGTACCACCAGATCCCTACCCACCAGCAACATCTCTGTACTTTCTCTCAGTTGCATCCTCGTTTGTCCTCCATGAGATCTTTTATCTGTTTTCTTTTTCATTATATTCATATTCATTCAACAAATCTTTATGAAATTCCTATTCAATAGGAAATTCTGCCACAAATGTTAGGAGTTAAGTAGTAACTCAAATCAGAGTCCTTGTCTCTCACAGTTTACAGTAATTCTTTTCCAACAGCACTGACAAATATATATAAATATAAATATAATAATATATTTATAATATAATTATATATATATATATATATCTTGTGCTTATTATACACCAGATACTTTTCCAAGCACTTTTTATCTATTAGTTCCATCCTCACATAAATCTAAAGGTATTATTGTTACTCATTAGCACAGATACTGAAGAGTTTCTCTGTCTCATGGCCAGTGGACCCTGCCTACTGTGTGTCTCTCCTTTACTGTGTTTATCTTGCCAATGTCCAAGTCATCAGAGGTATTTTACTATTCCATTCATTTATTAACTCACACACTGGCCACATAGATATTAAACATACTTGATGTGTCAGGAATGTGGACATGGCTTTGGGCAAACAAACAAATTGTCTGTCCTTGTCATTGAGGAGATCACAGTCTATTAAGAAAGACCCATACATTTATAATCCCAGCACATCTTTTAATGTGCAAAGGCAGGGCAAATGGAGAGGAGGAAATGACTAACCTAGCCTGAGGTTACTGAGAACAGTTTTTATTAGTGTCATAACAGCTAAAATAGCAACTCATTAAAGAATCATAGGAAAATCAATGCTGAGAAAAGAGAGACCCAGTGCAAGGGCTACATGGCAGTGATGGGGGTGGGTGGGTGGGAAATGGCAGGACTTGAGGATGTCGGGTTGAGTTGGAAATGAAGAATGCATATTGACCATACTCCAGGGGTATAAACTAGAAGCAATGCATGTGGGTCTGAATTTTAGAGTAACAACTTGGTTCCATTTTAAAGGATATCAGCCTAGTAGCTCCTGAGGAAAAGAACAAGTTGGTAGCTACTGCAGTATATAAGCAAGAATTAATTAATCATTTAAGGCATTAGAGAAGAGAGAGATTTAGGGTGGTGAATTAACAAAACTTGGTGACCGCCTAAATTTAAGTACAAAAGAGTGTTTCAGAGACTGGGTAGATAATGATGACAGCCAATGTAGTAGTGTATTAAACTCTATAGAATTATTCATGAGCCAGTCTACTAAGAGTACATTCAGACAGCATCTGTTGGCCTCTAAGTACCTAGAGAAACAGTAGCTAATGCACACATGGCGATGTGATTCTCACAACAGTCAGGCATTGTTTCAGTTATGGAAATGGATTAAAATTCAGTTCATTTTCACAACAATTCCATAAGGCAGGCAGGACTATAGTCCCATTTCACAGCTGAGGGAGTCAGCTTAGTAAACTGAGAGATAAATTGATTTGCCCAAACCATGCAGATAGTAAATGTATAGTTAGGTTTGGAGTACATGCAGTTTGTCTCAATACCACAGTCACCCTTTTTCCTATGTTTAAAGACCCCCAGCAGATGCTTACATGTACTGTTTTTTCCTATACATACAAGCCTATTACAAAGTTTCGTTTATATACTAGTCACAGTGAAAGATAAGCAACAATAAAATAGAACAGTCGTGCAATGTTGCCCACCATCACTACAATTGTGCTTCAAGGAAGTTATCACATAAATAAGGGTTATTTGAGCACAAGTACTGTGATATTATCACAGTCTTCCTGATAACCAAGATGACTACTACTGCGAGTTGTGGAGTATGTGGAGTACCTAGCAGTCTTGCTGGATAAATGGATGACTCATGTACTAGGTGAGATGAAGTGGGATGATACAACTTTCCATCACACTACTCAGAACGGAGAACAATTTTGAACATCTGATTGTTGATTTCTGGATTTTTGATTTAATGTTTTTGGCTCACAGGTGATTATGGGCAACTAAAACTGGAAAACAATAGATCAGGTGAGGGAGGGCTTTGAGACTAGGAGACTAGTGCTGTGGGGATGAGGCTGGGGAATGCAGCACATCACAAAACAAGCTTTCCAACGAATCCCCGTGTTACAGACCCAAGTCCATCTGCTCGCTGCTCTAAAGCGTATATCCATGAGACAAACACTGGAGGAAGGAATCAAGTTTACTTAAGGGGTTGACACTCTGAGAAGATGTAGAAAAATTACTATCCCCTAAACAAAGATCATTTTAGTGAACTCCGTTGTGTGTGTGTGTGTGTGTGTGTGTGTGTGTGTGAGAGAGAGAGAGAGAGAGAGAGAGAGAGAGAGAGAGAGAGAGAGAGGGCTCTGATGGGGAGGGGAAAAAAGGAGCAGGGCAGCAGTGGGTAGAAGACTATATGCTGAGCAAACCTTTAAGCTTAACAATCATCTGTGTCACTCAGTGGATGAAGCTTTTTCTTTTCTTGCTGGAGCATCCTTGAGGTAATAATCAGCCTTCATTCATCTCCTAGGCCAGTCCCTATAATTATTCAGATAAACAGAGTACTTCCTGTAGGTGAGACATTATCTGTACTTCCACCTTCAGTTAAAGAACAGGATTAACAACTTACATGCTTTGTGTTGAAGATGCATATTTTGATGTTACCTGAACATCATCAGATGACCTGGGATCCATAAATCTAGAGAAAAGTCACCGATCAGTTAAGATTTATGGTTAATGTCTTTTTAGTCTCTTTTCCCAGGAATAGTTAACCCTGCAGTTTAAGACACCCAGCAGGAGAGGAGAGCGGAAAGCAAATTTTGTCGAAGACTATTTTTAAACAGTTAGGCGGCTTCGGTCAGAGGTGTTATTTACAGCAAAGCTGGTAGCAGACTAATCATTTACCTACGGCTCAGTTGTGTGACCTCCAAAATTACCGATATTGAAAGTCAACTAAAAGCAGATAAACCTATGAGGTTTTTTAGGTTTTCCCATGGTTAGACCTTTGGAACATGTATCCTGTTCCCAGATTTACACTCACCCTGGCCACTCATGTCAGCTTCTCAGGGTCATATGTGTATAAGGCTCCCCTGGAGCGTGGTCTCCCTATGCCCCACAGTCTCCGTCCATGACTGTACCTCCCAGCTCCCCACTCCCCTGGGAGCAGTGAAGTCCCTCCCCTCCAGGTCAGGTTGCTTTTCCGGGAGAGAATCAAGCACTGCTTTCAATTCAAGGGGAAGATGAGAAAAGGAACAGAAGCCCAGGGCGTGAAGAAGCTAGTGTTGAATTTGAGTTGGTGATTGTTTTGTTGGGGGGTGGGGTTCAAATGAAGACAAGAGAAGATACCACAGAGAGGGGTCAGGGGAGGTTTGAAACTCTCCCTCTGAAATCACTTGCCAAATGTTTGACTCCAGATACTTCACAGAAGTGTTCAAACAGCATTACCCTGGTATTATTTCTAGTATTTTGAACAGCAACACTTGTCAACAGCTAAACGTTTTTTTCTTTTTTCTTTCTTTTTTTTTTTAGAAAACTAAACAGGTGATGCAGCACTGGCCAAGGTCTTGAGTCTTTTCTTTTTTAATAAAATTTGTTCTGAAAATGGTATATACTAGTCTTCTGAAATTGCCATTTCCTCAAGTTTAATGACCCACTTAGGAACATACAATTTAGATACAAAATATTTGGTAACCATGTGTATGTAAACATTTCTTTTTCATAATTATGAGAATGCATGCTGATTGTAGAAAATGAAAAGTGCACAAACTAAAAATTCCATCTTGCTGTCATACATAAGAATCATGAATTTGCTTGTTTGTTTTTTGTTTTTGAGGCAGGGTCTCACTATGTAGTCCAGGCTGGACTTGAACTCAAGTTACGTAGCCAGGCTGGCCTCAAACTCACAGCAATCCTCCTACCTCAGCCTCCCGAGTGCTGGGATTACAAGTGTGCGCCACCATACCTGGCAAGAATCATGAGTATTTGAGGATATATTCCTTTCCAGATTTCCCTCTTTTTCTTTACTTTTGATTGCTACATTTCTTTTATCTTGTAATTGTTCCTGGCTTTCTATTTCAAACATAACTATGTTCTATTTCAAACATAACTATTATATAGATACATAATCTACTATTTTAAAAAATCTTCAATTTAAAAAGCGATAAAAATAATACTTCCTTGTTTTGTTAAAGTCTTGCAATAAAAAGTTACATAGAATCAATAGTATATGTTTTCTACAGTAGGGAAGTTTCTCAAAAAATTGAAAACAAATTGGGCATGGGAGGCTGAGGCAGGAGGATCAATAAGGCCAGGAGTTTGAGAATAATGTGTGCAACACAGAAATCTTGTCTCAAAAAATTAAAAATAGGCCTACCACATGGACCAGCAATCACTGTCCTAGAAATGTAACTAAAGAAAATGAAGTCAGTATGTCAAAGAGCAGTCTGTACTAGTGTTCATCAGATCACGAGTCACAATAGCCAAGAAATGGAAACAACTTATGTGCTCATCAACTGATGAATGGATAAGGAAAAAGTAATACATATACACAATGGAACCCTACTCAGCCATACTAAAGAATGAAATCCTGTCATTTGCAGCAACACTGATATAACTGTAGATTGTTAAGCAAAATATACCAGGCACAGAAAGGTACTTACTGCAGGACCTTATTCATATGTGGAATGTAAAAAAATTGGTCTCATAGAAGTCGAGAGTTGAATGGTGGCTACCAGAGGTGGGGGCGGGGCTGGGGGAGGGATAGGAAGAGGTTGATCAAACGGTTTTATGAGCTGTTGGATAAGAGCAAGAAGTTCTGGTGCACTGTTGCACAGGAAGGCAACTAGAGATAGCAATTGTGCAATCAGTATCTCAAAAAGCTAGAACAAATGATTTTACTATGAAGAAATATAAATGTTTGAGGAGATAAATATATGTAACCTGATTGCACAATGTATACATATATTGAAGCAACACTTGGTACCCTTCCTTAATATGTACAATTTTTGAGGATTTTTGTCTTTCACAGTGCTGGGTATCAAATCCAAAGTCTCACACACACTTTGCAAATGCTTCCCCACTGACCTACACCTACCACGCAATTTTTGTGTTCCTATGTATCAGTTAAAAAGATGAAGTTTTTCTCTTGAAGGAAGATATCAACCTAGGGCCTTACACGTGCTTGGCAAGCAGTCTACCACTGAGCTCAACCCTTAGCTCTGTAAATTTATTTTAATTTAAAAAAAAAGTCTATGCTTCTCTGGTCCCATTTTCCAAGGTAACCTCCAGTAACAGTTTGAGTAAATCCACAAACATTTCCAAAAGTAAAGCAGTTCTTGTGGCTCCTCTGCCCTCCTAATGAATGTATGCAATCTACATCAAGTCCATTATGTTCTCTGAACTGTCACGAAGTAGTGTGTGTCTGTCACTTTATCATTGCTAGGACGGAATAGCCAACGTCCACAACTATAAGAAGGAGAGGTTTACTTCGGTTCACAGTTGCAAAATTTTCAATTCTTGCATGATCAGCAGCATGTTGGAAAGGCTTGGGCGGGAGAAAGCTGCTCTAATCGCAGGAGCCAGGAAGCAGAAAGAGAAGGGAGGAGCCAGGGAGAGATACACCTTTCCAGGTAGGGCTCTCAGTCACTGACCTCTAACTAGGCCCCCCTTCCTAACAGTAAAGCAGCCGTAGTGCCCCCATAATTCAACCACCTTGCAAAAGCCCTGCCTCTGAGTACATGAGGCTGTTAAGGGACAGTCTTACTTGAATAATATTCCACCCCCTGAAGAATCATGCACATCTCTTCAAGTAAAATGCATTTAGTTCACCCCTAAGAGTTTAGCCAAAGTCCTAACAGTTTCAGCATTGCTGAAAAGTCCAAGTCCTAAGTCTCTTCTGAGACTTAAGTCAAACTCTTAGCTGTTGGCATCTGTAAAAGTAAAAAAGAAATTTAAACACGGTCAACATACACTGGCACAGGGTAAACATTCTCATTCTAAATGGAAAACTAGGGGGATAGAAAGGAATGCAAGCAAACCAAGATCAAAACCCAGCAGGGTAAACATTAAATCGTGTAACTTCGGGTCCAGCATCTGGAGCAAAGATGTAAAGTTGGCATTGCCTGTTACAGCTCTCAGGGTTTCTCTCAGACTGATTTTGCTCGCTGCTTGTAGCCTTCCTTCGTGGCTGTTTCACATTCCTGGCTTTCCCAACTTCCTGGGGTCTCCAATGCACTTTCAGCTTCACTCTCACAGCTTTACACACTGCCCCCTCAAGGGCACACTGCCTGGTATCACAGGCCTTCTTCCGAATCTGTGTGGAAATCTCCCTGACTCCACAATTCTTACATTCTACATGCACTTAAAACCAGCACCACATGGACAATGCCAAGGTCTACTGCCAGCTTGAGCAGTAGCTGCAACTCTCGACTCATGGCTCCAGAGGCCTCTGAGAACCTGCCATATTTCCAGGAAAATAAGAATAGGTCTTAATTTTTGCTCCAAGAAGCACAATAGGGGTGGGTGTTGTGGTGCATGCCTGTAGTCACAGCACTTGGGAGGCTGAGGCAGGAGGATCACTACCAATTTGAGGCCAACATAAACTACATAGCAAGACCCTGAATAAAAAAAAAAGATGCAATAAGTCTTATTTTCAGGCAATGTCTTATTTTTCTCATGTACAACAATCTGCATTTATTCAAATACAATAATTTACATTTATTCATTTATTCATGTACAAAAATCTACATTTATTCATATAGTCATGTCATCTTCTTATGAAACATTGTCATAACTTTCCAGATCTCAAATTCTGACCTGAATTTCTTTCAACTTCATTTCTTATAGAACCACTGGCCCCAGCCTCTTATGTCCAGCAATATAACTCTCCTTAAATGAGCACTTCTTGTACATGTAGCCTACTTTTAGTGCACTGGCAACACAGCTGTCAGTGATTTTATTCTATGAATTCTTCACCCAACTCATGATGTTTTTCCAGGCTGGGCTTCACAGAGTTTCTGTTAACTCAAGTGTTAGTTGAAGATTTACAAGACAAGAGTGGCAGCCAACATGGCGATGGTTAAGAATAATGGTCCACACAAAAGTAACACAAAGTTGCAGACACCAAAATTCAGAAAACATTTCTTTATGTCACAAAAGTGTACTAAGTGTGTCCATTACAACACACAATGTATTGAATTATCTAGATTCATACTGGACACAACCACATCTGTTTGATATCAAGTGCCCACATTATTTATGCATTATATCTGTACTCTGATTGATCATTTGACAATAAATCTTAAGTTCACCTGTCTTCATGGGTGTGTACCTCTCATCCAAAGGTTTGCTTGGGTGTCATCATTTATACATTGTGTCAACTTGAGAAGTTTAGAAGTTTCACTGAGAGACACAGCAGGGAGCCAGGGTTCTTACTTTGTAAATATCCTCATCCTGTGCAAAGGAAGGCAAGGACATTTTGTGAGTATTACACCCACCCTGAAGGGGGGTGGGTGGGCTATGTACAATATAAGGGAGGAGAGGAGGTGTGTTTTCTCTTTTTTACTCTAATTGCTCAACCTTGAAGTGTTTCCCCAGTGCCATGCCGCTCTGCCTTGGAGCCAGCTGATTATGGACTGAAATCTCCAGAAACTGTAAGCTAAATAAACCTTTCCTAGCTTCATTTTGGGTGTCAAGTGTTTTGTCCCAGCAACGAGAGAAAAGTAACCAAGACATTGGGTATTTACAAATACTTAATTGTAATTTATATTATGATTTATTTTAAGTACTAATAATAATATTGATTTATATTTAATTATATATTAATATTACTTTATAATTCAATATGTCTGTCTTGTGTTGCAACAGGCATACTAAATGCATCCGTCTGGCTGATAATCTTAACTGGGCCTTATTTTGGGAGTAGGGCTTATATTATGAGCATCCTGAAATATCACATCAGATCTGGTAAGATCTTATTTTCAGGGAAATATGGTAGTTAGTTGGAGTCTGGGAAACATTTTCCTCATTGACTTAGAGAGAACAGAGCACACAGGAGTATTCTTCTCAAAGAGAAATTTTTCACCTTTACAAGGTGAAGGGTTGGATATTTCTGGTTTCTGGGGTGCCCTGAAGGCATTCTTTCTATTGTCCTGATGTAAAGTATTTATCTTCTTTTTAATATTAAGCAACTCCACTCTCCATTGTACCACCTTTCCAGGTACTTCCTTTGTGATCAAACTGAAAATTCTTCAAATGGACTTTTTGCCTCTGACTTTTAGGATAAACATGGCTAAAAGTTGCCAGCACTACTCATGCCACAGTCTGAACACTGGGCTGCCTTGAAATTTCCCTGCCAGATTAATTCATT
>RJWT010053659.1:0-10388 GCA_004365215.1 Cuniculus paca | reverse complement strand
ATCATCACAAAGAAAAATATTGGACTGGTATTTTCTTATTCTTTTTTAAATGATGTTTCTTTTTGAAAGAACTCCCACGTATATGAGTGTTGTAAGAGCTTCAGAGTGCTAGTTCTAGTGCTCTCACTTCTGCAATATCTCACTCTGTCCCATTTTCCCACACAGTTTTATTTCACAGCGTTTGCTAAATGAGTGTCTTTGTGTCTTCTCTCACGCTCCACTTAAAATACTAACCTCCAATCCTACCAGAGGCTCAGGATCCTTAGGAATGAGTATTTATGTTGCATCATCCAAAAATCACCATACCCACTTGGAAGATAGCCGTGATGGAGAGGGAGTTTAGAAGGGGATTTGGAAGGAAGGAAATTCCTACGATCACTTTGGCAGCTGATGCGATGATTTGTCTCTCCAATTCTATAACCCACAGAAAGAGTAACCCAGAAGGACCATAGTGGAATTGTTCTCCAAATGCAAGTGGAGAAGAAGATTTGGGTGATATGAGTGGTAAACTTGGGCAGCTTGGAAGGCAATGAGCTACAGCAATTAATGATTTCAGATGCTGCACTTCTGTAACCTGTCATGAGGACTATAATAATAAAGACCTATTCTAGCAGGCCTACATCAGTGATAAAGAACATAAGCTGTAGAGCACGGCAGGTGACAGGCCACTTCTGTTCCATGCAGGTTCCTCTGGTGGAAAACCTTTGTCTTGGGGCAGCGTTGGAATATTCTTGGATCTGTCCTTTAGCCAGAGGCTCTTTCTACCATTTTTCCTTTCTTAGGTATCAGGCCTAGTTCACCTGACCCGTCCTGCTCTCTACCCTATATGGTTCACAGTTTCCCTCACATAAAAATTGTTTCATTTCTAATTCTGTCTTGTCTCTTGTACCTGGAAGACCTGAACTGCTGCAAAAAGCACATCTAAAATCTGTATTAATCAAGTGGAAACTGTACTAATTTTGTAAGAAAGTTAAAAACAATCTCATTCCAATCTTATGATTTTGCATGACTAATTTCTTAATCTCTCTCACAATAAGGGATAGAATATCCAGGTGCTATCCCACAGGCATGAACCTAAAACCAGGAAGTAAACAGACTTTCAGTTACACAATGAATCCTTTGGTTAATAATCTTTCTGCAGAAAATAGTGCCAGATGAGTTTCACTCAGAAATCTTCTGCAGGCCTTCGGTGCGTAAAAGTTAGATCTAGGAAATTAAATTCTTAAGCAAAATCCTCCTTTAATTTCCCCTCACACAAGACTCTGTGTAGTTTTTGCCAAGGCATAAACTTGAATATTTATTAATTCACCAGAGATTGTCTTTCAAGTTAAAAAATTTCAGCTCCTTGAAACGAACATATTCAGATCTCTAAACGCAACATTAATTAAATTTTCTTATCTTTCTGGGTAATTTATTAAAATGGTTATCATCAGTCATAAGCATGAATATGATTCATATCTATTTAAATTAATCATAAAAGTTGAAGACCTAGCCTAGGAAATTAATGTTTCATTCAAATTATTGATCACTGCAACTGATTGTAATGCTGACATATTCAGAGTATACTTCTGATGCAGCATTAAAGAGTTCATCCCAGAATTTAAACGTATTCCAGAGAAACATGCAGTAAGAAAAGTGAAATTTGATTTTAACAGGAAATTTGAATCTTAACCCCACTTCCACCACAAATAAGTTATGCTCATTTTAGCCAGTTTTCACTTAACTTAATTATTAAGTTTTTTTATCTGTAAAAAGAGGAGGCACAACTCAGAACAGTGATTCTCATAGAGATGCCCAACTAATAAGGTCAACATTACTGAGAGATTGTTAGAACTGTAAAATTGGGATCCACCCCAGTTTTACTCAAACAGAAATCCTGATGATGTCGCCAAATAATCTGTACATTAACAAGCGTTCTGGGGTATTCTGATTCTCATTAAAATTCAAGAACCACTGGACCTAGCCGGGAGTGGTGGTGCTCTCCTGTAATGCCAGCACTCGGGAGGTTGAAGCATGAGGATCCTTGCAAGTTCGAGACCAGTCTGAGCTTCAAAGTGAGCCCAAGGCCAGCCTGCACTGCAAAATGAGACCCTGTCTCAAAAAGAGAAAGAAAGAAAGAAAGAAAAGAAAGAAAGAAAGAAAGAAAGAAAGAAAGAAAGAAAGGAAAGAAACCACTGGACCAGATCATTTCCAATGGACCCTTGTAAACAAATTATATCTAATTTTTATGATGCCTTTTTCTGAGGTGCTTCTGTGGCATTATACATAGATCTATCACACACTTCCTGTTAGAATTATTTTTGACACATCTCCATTTTGACTAGATGTTTCCCTTACAGAAAAGAATTTTATCTCAGTTTATATCCTGGAAACACTTATCCTACACTCATGCAAATCTTTTCTACATTAAATTCTTCAGGAATTTTAATCTCCATCAGGAAAAATTAGTCAACAAATATTTAACTAAAACTTGATTAAGCTGATCCCAGGATACTAGTGAGAAAATAAGGGCAGAGAATAGAGAGGAGTCACTGGAAAGTGGAGTCATGAAGTTTAAGCTCACATAAGATAGGGGATGCAGGAAAAATTTGTTTGAAATTGATTAACCATAGCAGCCATTCCCTGGCTTCAACTCCTAAAAGATCATACTTGGAGAAGGGTCTACAATATGCTAGAAATGCAGTACGGAAATGCAAGTTAGAAGCATCGTATGAGCTGAGGCCTAGTGTTCAGAATATAGAGAATATGTAAGTATGTATGTATATATGGTGCAATAGCTCTTGAAGAGAATATGAGGAAGACAATGCTGTTTAAGCTTTTCAAGAGACATAGACATTCTAAGGAAAAGGATCACATTACAGAATAAAAAGAGCTGAATGTTTTGACTGTCAGAAAAACTACTTTATTTTGGTGAATTAAAAGACAGAAATAGATATCCTGAAGGCTGGCAATTCCTAATGACTGTGAAGACTCTGAGGTAGGTAGAGGATGTTATTCTATTTGTAAAATTGAAATCAAGACAGCATTATGTCAATAACCAATTAGATACCATGACCTAGTGAAATAGGATAGGTAATGCTCTTAGGCAAACATTCTCTTTCTAGCTTAGCAACCACTGAAAGGGATTACTCTTTTTAAGTGATTTATCTTAACACTCAGTACTGTGTATCGTCTTATCCTTTTCAAAACTACTGAGATTTTTTTTTTAACACTGTAAGAACTCTTTCCCCTTCTCTTCACTTCCTTGATGAGTGTGTATCTTAGCTCTGCCTTTAATTTCATCCCTTGAAGGGTTTTGTGTTCCCCCTTTCACAGTCTTTGGGGTTTGAAAAGCAACATTCAGGCTACGGCTCTTTACCTACAGAGCAAAATTCATCTTCCCCTCTGATCAGGCTCCACACTAGTCCAGAAGAAATGATGCCTATAACTTGGTGTCTAGCAAGGAATTTTAGTATTGGAGCTTTCGATCCTTTCTATCACTCGTCCATTCTCATCCTGTCCTAGTGCATAAAATCCTCCAGAAAACCAAAGGAGATAGTAGGAGAGTTGGTGTTAGTGAAGTCTCCACAGGCAAGCTTAACTATCATACCTTTTGGTGTGAATAAATTTCTTTCCTGAGCAAAGTATAGCCTGAGAAAGTTTTTTAATTTATATATGGTAGAGTAGAGTAATGCAAATGATTACTTAAAAATTGTACATTCCTAATAGATTTACAACCAGGAGTTAGTTATTCTTGCTTTATTTTATGGAAAAAAAGTAAAACAAAATTTCTTAACAAAATAATAGGAGAATAACAATAGTTAATACATTGAACGTTGTTATCTTTAAGTAGTTACTCAAAGTACAAAATATAGGCATAAAAATTTGTCAGTTGATATTTTCACAAACTTCGCTTTTCAATGAACCAAGAGACTCTGGTATATAACTAACTTGAATGTTTTTCTTTTCCTTTCTTTCCCCTACCCTTTTTCCCATCCTAGTTATTTTTTCCTTTTGAATGATTTCTTCCTATTTCACAATGTCTATTATATATTTTAGACCTTATTTACTCTTTCAATTTCTCACACCAGGGAGACAATATAATGTTTACACAAGTTGGTCTGATTTATTTCACTTAGCATAGTCTCAAGTTGCATCTATTTACCTATAGAAGTTTCAAGTTTATTCTTTTTATGCCTGAGTAGTAATCTGTTATATAAAAAGATCACATTTTTTCATCCATCCCTCAGTTGATGGGCATTTGGGTTGTTTCCAAGGTTCAGTTATTCTAAATTGTGCTGCTATAAAAATGGGTGCACATATATCACTGTGGTATGATGACTTTAATTCTTCTGGGAAGATACCCAGAAGGGGAATAGCTGGGTCCAATGGGACCTGTAATCCTAGCTTTTTGAGAAATCTCCATACTGATTTCCGTAATGGTTGCACCAGTCTACACTTCCATCAACAGTGGAGAAGGGTTCCCTTTTCCCCACAGCCTCTCCAGCATTTGTTATTGGTTGATTTCTTAATGATAGCTATACTTTCTGGAAGGAGATGGAATCTCAGTGTTGTTTTATTTTGTTGTTGTTTTTATCTCTCAAATGACCAATGATATTGAATGTTTCTTAGTATGTTTATTTCATTTGTACTTCTTCATCTGAGAAGTATGTATTCATCTCAGATGTGCATTTTTTTGATTGGGTCTTTGAATTTGGGGATTTTGATGTTTTTCAATTCTTTATGTGTTCTAAATAAAAGTCCTTTGTCTGAGGGACAGTTGGTTAATTTTTTTTTCCCACTCTGTGGGTTTCCTTTTCACTCTGTCAGTGATTTCTTTTGATGTGCACAAGCTTTTTAATAAGCTGACATCCCAGTTGTTAATTCTTTGAAGTATTTCAGCAATTATTCTTATTTATAACTTCCTGGATGAAAATGAATGTATGTTGGACGTGAGATTTGTGTTTTTCAGTAACTAATCTCTCTCTCTCCCTCTCTCTCTCTCTACCTTACTGGTTCAGAGAATTGAACCAAATGCCTCTAAATGAATCAGAACTCAAGTCCTAGGCAACTTATTTATATATAGTTTTCTTTTTATTTTGAGACAGGGTCATACTAGCTTAAATTGCCCAGGCTGTGATCAAATTTTCAGTCTTCTTACTTCAGTTTCCCAGAAAACCAGCATGACAGACCTGTGCCACTACACTGGTTTAAAATGAACTTTACAAAACAGTTTGTTAGTTTCTTAAAACACTAAACATGATCCAGCAATTCCCTTTCTAGATATTTATCTAAGAGATATAATAAGTTGTATTCAAAATATATCTAATAACTATTCATAATAGCTAATCACTCAAAGCAACCTAAATATCCAATATCTGGTGAATGGATAAACAAAGTATGGAACATCTCTATAATAGAATACTACTAAACAGTGAAATGGAACAAATTATTAATAGGTGAAACAACATAACTGAACATCAAAAGCAATACACTAAGTGAAGAAAGTCAAACGCAAAAGACCGCATAATATCTTATTCTGTTTATGAGAAATTTCTAGACAAAATAAATTTAAATAAAATTAAAGAGACACAAAGAGATTGGTGCTTGGTTGGATATGAGTATAGGAGTAGATACTGACTATAAACAAACACACAAAACTTTTTTGACAGAAGTTATTACAAAACCAAATGCTAGTGATGGCTGTACAACTTTATCAATTTATTAAGGCATATCAAACTGTGCACTGAATTGACAAAATTTATGCCAGACAAAAATATGTCACAATAAGCTGCTAAAATATAAATAGGAAAATAGACTTTACACATTAGTAATGCCTTTATTTTCAAACTGGAAAAGATATATGACAATTTCAAGTCACTTGCTCAAAGGGACACAACACTATTTTCAAATCATGCTGTAGAAAGCAGTCTCAGTCTCAGTTAAGTGCTATTTCCATCAATAATGGTTAAGAGCTCTTGCTTCGGAGTCCAAGATATTTGGGCTGGGGATTTAGCTCAGTGGGCTAAGCGCCTTCCTGGAAAGCATGAGGTCGTGAGTTCAATCTCCGGTGCCGCAAAAAAAAAAAAAAAAAAAATCAAAGGTATTTGAAATTCAAATGTCAACCACAGAGTTTAAGGAAAGTTATTTACATAGTCCACTTTTAAAATTTTCTTCTTACATAATGCAACAGTGCCTTTACCGATAGTTTTCCAGTTATTAAATGACTATAAATTCACAGGCAAATGTGCAAAGTCAAATTTAGTGAGCACTAGAATTATTAAAGTACTAGTCAGTGTAAGGCTGCCACATATCAAGCTGATAATAGTGATTTTACCTTGAAATTATATATAACAACAAAAACATACTCTCAAAAAGTATACTTATCTGCTTAACTTTTAGTTCATTAAATTTTACTAAATATCTTGGGAATGAGAATGAGACAGACCCTTGATCTAAAAAAATAATTATACATGCATGAATCTACCTACTAATTTATCAATGATCAGTTCAAGAAATATTTTTTGAACATTGTGTACCAGTATGTGCCAAGTACTAGAGATCCACACAGGGATTAAGCATGATGAATTCTTTAAATTTAGATCTTGAGTAAAAGTGTATGTGTGAATTCCTATGCTATCTATAACTGTAAAAAGATACCAAAATTTTCAAAACTTACCTTTGATCTGAGTGGACATTTTTCAAAAACAGATATACAAATGGCCAGCGTGCATATATATATATATGTTTGAAATTACTAAAATTGCTAGAAAGAATAGAACTGAAAATTGTACAAAATTTTTTTGTTGCACCGGGGATTGAACTCATGACCTCATGCTTGCCAGGCAGGCACTTAGGCCACTGCACTAGATCCCTGGTCCTTGTCTTTTTGAGACAGGTTCTCACTATGCCATTCAGGCTGGCCTCGAGCTCACTTTGTAGCCCAGGCTGGTCTCGAACTCACAACGATCCTCTTGCCTCAGCCTCCCAAGTGCTGGGATTACAGGTGTGAGCCACCACGCCCAGCGAAAATTGTAAAATTATCCAAAAAACAAATCAGACAAACATTGGCAAGGATGTGAAGAAATTGGAATTCTTGTAAACTGTGGGTAGGCATGCCAGTGATGCAGCCATAATGGCAAACAGTGTTTTGTAGGAAATTAAAAAAAAGTATCATATGTTTCAGCCATTCCACTTTTGAGTTTTTATCCAAAGAACCTGAAATCAGAATCTGTAAGAGTTATTATGCTTCCATGTTTATTGCAGCCCTGTTCATAATAGCCAAAATGTGGGAAGGAAATTTATGTCCATGTACAGATAAATGGATAAAGAAAATGTGATATGTATATACTATGAAATATTATTCTGCTTCCAAAACAAAAAACCCTGCAATGTACGGCAATATGCATGAACCCTGGAATTATGTTATATGGCATAAGGCAGTTACATGAAGACAAATATTCTGTGATTCCACTTACACGAGTTATCTGATGTAGCCAAATTCATAGAACAAGTAGATTGGTGGTTGTCAGGGATAGGAGGAAGAAAAATGGGCTTTTGCTAATCAACAGCATGATAGTTAAGCAAGATGAATACATTCCAGATATCTGCTATAAGACATGGTATCTATAGTCAACAATAATATTTCATCCACTTAAAAACTTATCCAGTGCATGAATCTCATGTTAGTTCTTCTCACCACAATTAAATAAAATTAATAAAGTAAAAATAAGGTCTTGTAACACATGATCCATGTAGTATCTCTTGTGTCTTTTTGCATGAAATTTTTTCATCCTATATAGTGCTGACTGCAATATCATAATGACTGTAAAATCAGATAATCCTCCCTTGAATGATGAACAAATCTGTCTACAGGGAATTGAAGTTACCTCAACTCTTTTAAAAGAGATCATGCGACATGGTATACATCTGAATAGACTGAAAAAATGAGAACACAAGATTCCACATGAACAAAAATCAGAATCACAAAATGCTCTGTGCTCAAAACAGTTTCGATTTTGCAATCAAAGCTCTCCCAGATGTTCTCAGATAGTTCCAGGGCAATCGTGTAAAAAATAAGGATATGAGGTCATGAGAAAGTATATATCCTGGGGATTGTTTTCTTTATAACAAAACGCCTTTAAAGTAGTTTATTGAAATCACCCAAAAACTGAAGATATTTAACATGACTTATAAAACCTCAAGCATAGTACTTTGTTTCTGGAAATTCACAAAGCTGCAGGCCTTTTCCATTAGCCTTTTCTTTGTAATGTCAGACTGCCACATGCCATAAATACAGCTAAGAGAAATAAAAGAAAATGGCGTCAGAAAGCAGCAGTGATGCAAATTGGAAGGCATGAATAGAGTTTATACCTAAGATAGTTTTATAAAATGTGGCAAAATGCAGGCATGCAAATAAAGCATTGTCTAAAAAAGCAAAATGTATTTTGATTTTAAAATAAACAGAATATTCTGTGGATCTTGGCCATAAACATCAGGAACTAATTTCTTACATAAGCGATTTCTATTATCTTTTCCAAAGTTGAGGTCATACACGAGGGAGATGGGGTGGGCTTTTTATTCCACATACGCCCTTTGTTGGCTGACTATAGCATATAAGTAAATCTGTTACCTTATTAATTATATGGGCTGAAAATGATTCTTGTTCACCTCCATCACAGGCATATAACTCTTTATAACAAGCAAAAGTGGAGCTTACTTTAAAAGATTTTGGAAAATTTTGTAAAAAAAAGAACACACACACACAGTTGACACAGAGTCTGCTTCCAGCTGTAGAACTGTTTTTAATTAAAACTTTGTTCAACATGCTTACTACGGAGTTTTCTTATTTTCCTGTTATATAAAGATATACTGATTCAGCAACTTTTGAACCCTGGACACATTATAAAACCTTCTTCTGAGACTATTTAGGCAACAAAATCAGCTGTGATTCATTAAATAATAATGCTATCAGGAAGAAAATTCCCTAAGTTTTCCCTTATTAATAGATCTTTGGTGGCTGTGAAACTTGAAAACTTAAAATAAAGGGATAAAAACTTTCTCATTTTTAATTTTATAGTAATCTTTGTAATAAAATGATACAGGTAGATGTATATATAGAAGACCAATGAGCCTATTAAAGAGAGTATAAAAGTTAAATAAATGAGATTCCATTGACATTTTTAGTCATGTCTTTGCTATACGCCCAAGTGAAATTATTATTACTGAGTACTTACAACAAAAAGTGAAATCAAGTTGGTCTACTAAAGAACATCATGTAATTTTCATTAAAAAATGTTTATGTTATAAAATTACACAAAACTAAATTCTTTTTTTGGTACTGGGGATCAAACTCATGACCTCACGCTTACCAGACAAGCACTTAAACCACTAAGCTAAATCCCCAGACCTGCAGAACTAATTTTTTTTTTTTTTGTGATACCAGGGATTGAACCCACAACCTTCGTGCTTGCCAGGAAGGTGCTTAGGCCACTGAACCAAGTCCCCAGCCCTGGTATTTTTGAGACAGGGTCTCACTATGGAGTTCAGGCTAGCCTTGAGCTCACTTTGTAGCCCAGGCTAATCTCGAACTCACAATAATTCTCCTGTCTCAGCCTCTGGAGTGCTGGGATTACAGGCATGCGCCACCAAGCCCGGCTCAGAACTAAATTCTTATGAATTACACAGGAATTAAACATTTCTCCCCGTGTCACAATTTGCTTCCTATTTCATTCCAAAATTTTGTAGGTGATTTTACAAGTAGTTAATACAATTTATCAGATACCTATTATTTAGTCACTTGACTTTCTGAAAAGAATATTTGCTATGGTGAAAGAAGAAATTTTAAGATTGTGTTCCATCGAGTTTTATATTGATGAAGTAATTAAGCAGCATCTAAATAGTCTTCATAAAATGACAAAACCACAATTATATTTGGAAAATTCAATAACTCTACATCAAAAAGTAATACAACTTCAAGGCAAACAATAATCAAACATAGAAGACCTGAACATCTTAAACTATAGCGATATAATTGCCATTTACAGAATATCCCACCCAACAACCGTTAAGTATGCATTGTTTTGAAGTACTCACCCAACATTCTAAACCCTGAGACATACAACAAACTTCAAAACTTTAAAAGAATTTATCTCATATTACAGCATATTCTCTAATCATAAGAGAATTAAACTAAAATTAATAACAGACAATAAGAAAATCTCTGTACACTTGAAAACTAAATAATGAGCTTATAAATAATTCATGATTTGAATAGAAGGTCTCAGAGGAAATTAAAATGCTGTAATGAAAATACAGCATACTGAAATATGTGAAATATAAATGAAGCAGTCTTGAGAGGGAAATTTATAGTATAAAGTGCTTTTTAAAAAAAAAAAAAGACAAAATTG
>RJWT010053658.1:0-10400 GCA_004365215.1 Cuniculus paca | reverse complement strand
TTTGATTTACACTGCCTTAATGGTGAAAAGTGTTGAAATCTTTCATGTGCTTATTGGCAATCTGTCTGTCTTCTTGAACAAAATGTCCATTGAAAATCCTTGTCAATTTTAAATATTTAAATCTGAATATTATTGATCTGTGTGTTGTGTATTTTTAATAAAAGTGTCTTAGCTAATATGTCATGTGCAAATAGTTCTCTATTTTTCTGCATAATTTTATTTGTAGCACAGTACTGTTAAATTCTGTGATCTAATTTATTTGACATTTGTGTTTTTAGGAATTATATTTAACAGAATATTGCATTTTTCCTTAACAATTTTATAATCTTTATTCTTACATTTAGATTCAAGATCATCTTTGAATGAACTTGTTTTCTTTTCTTCTTTCTCTTTACCCTAACAACCTACTGTTAGCCCTTGTGTCAATTCTAGCTACTCATTGCTAAAAGCTTCCACTGTATTTCCTTATTCAGTTATATTTGACCCCTTCATTTTTGGATAAATGTGACTTGGATGTTGCTCTCTTTATTTCAAGAATTTACATTTTTTGTTTTCTTCAGTCAAGGAAGAGTAACTTTGAGGTCTCTCTCTCTGAATTTGCCTGATGAGCATGTGCATAGACACCCAGACTGCTGCGAATGTGAATGTTTTCATTATTTAACCTGTGGAGCCACTTGAGGTTCTGAGTTGCTTACAGTTTAGTTAGTGTTTGGTTGGGAATTCTATTTAAGCCCCTTGTGCCAGTTAATTTTCTGTACAGTATTGATCAGTCACTGTACAGCCTGGGGAGTACTTTAACTTCTGGTTCATTTTCGGCTCCAATTATTATCGAATGTAGACAACACTGCACATATGCACAGCTTCTACTATATTCAGGGTTGACTCTGACATCAAAATAGTTTTTCTCAGTCCCTCCTTTCCCTGGTTTTCTGTATTAAATTTCTAGCTCTTCTGCTATTTTACCAGTTTCATTGAACTAGTGCCTTCTTCCTATTTGCTTTCCAACAAGATCTTCATTATTTTTGACAAAGCTCTAAAGTATGACATTCTCTACTTTCTGTTCCACATAGTCATCCCCTCAGATAGAGGTGAGGAGGTAATAGTCCTAAAATCCTGCCCCTCGCTCTTTGACCATAACTTTCGTGTCACTTTATATGAACTAAGGAGTTGGTATCTGTCTTTTCCACAGTGGCATCTGTGTTCCATCTGTGCATTGTGTTCTTTTATGTGTGTAGGGAATAGAAATCCTTTTTGGGGGATTATGCTTCCTGTCATGGAATCTATGTTCTCTGAACAAGATACTGGAGGGAGATCAGTCCCTACTCTTCTCAGTCTGCCATACTTGTGTTTGAGCTCTAGTTTTATTTATTTATTTATTTATTTATTTTTTTGCGGCACCAGGGATTGAACTCATGACCTTGCGTTTGCCAGGCAGGCCCTTAAGCCACTGAGCTAGATCCCTGGCCCTTTTGAGCTCTAGTTTTAAAGTGGGAACTGAAGAATGTAACAACTTTTCTTTTAAACCACGTGTCTCTGGGATAAAGCTTCTGCAAAGTGGGGATGATTGCGAGGGAGGAGATAATTAAGCAACCATTACCTCCAAGAGTGAAAGCATAGCCCAGACTTGGAGCCACTATATTTTTGTGTGAGGAGTGGCTGACGCTGGAGATCAATCACATGGAGGGCCGGAGCAAGGCCAATTTCAAGAACGCAGAGCCCCTGAGGTCTCTGAATCACACAAATAAACTGCTCTCATCTCAAGAACACTGGGCTCTGAAACAAGTCACATGGATAAGCTATTAGGTGGATAGGTTTCACATGATACTCAACCTCCCAAGTGTGTAAATAAACACACAGCAGCTGTTGGAGCTCTCGCCCCTTCTCCCCCTCCTTCTTCTTCCTTCCTTAATTTCCATCAGGAGAAAGGGTTCCATATGGCTTCAATTTTCTGTATTCCAACTCTTGTCCCTTTTTCTCCATCCCCTCACTGTCCTCACCCTGGGAACACTGAGAGCTGCGCGGGACATGGCATTTCTGCTAAGCAGAATGACTGGGACAGGCTTTCTAAACTACGGAGCCAGAAAGAAAGAAGTACAGTAATATAATGGGTATGATTCAAATGTCCCAGACTAGCTGATGTTCTCACTGACAGTAAATGTTCTTGGATAATATTTTCATTTGCTATATGCCTTTTGGACAATTTATTCATATTTACTGTTTTATTTTTTATTGTTAATATAGAGATAGATAAATATAAATACAGGTTAAGTGTTGGATAATTTTCACAAGTTGAGAAGCTATGGAGAAAGTCCATGTATTCTCCATTCTACATCCCAGAACTCCTGTGTACACAACAGTTTCTTTTAAAGTCATAATTTTCATAAAAACATGGTAAACTTTTTCTTTAATATTTTGCATATTGATTTTGAGGTTTAACCTACAAATATGAATAAACTGATAGCTCTTAATATTAAAGGTTCTGTTTTCCTAAATTGAAGTTATGTGCTATATTAAGTTGTAATTGATAAGTGACTCGTTCATACAATGTAAGTTTATCCACTAATATATTAAATTAGTGGCAATTACCTAAAACTCAAAAAACGAATTTGCTAGTCCTTGCAGGGGGACAATTTGATTCCAGGTGAAGAAATTGCTTTGTAATTGATAAATTTCTAAAGCTAATTTAAATGGGATGTCACATAATGTGATCGATAACACTACTTACAAAGTAGTATGTCCAGTAACTATTACCTGAGTCTACCTGTACATAACTATCTTTTTATTTTTATTCTGTGACTACCCCTGTGCTCATGAATTTTATTAATATTAGAACAATCTACTCACCCCCTGTCCAACTACTATACTATAATTTTGTTCTTAATCTTATATGATTTTTTTTATATTTTCTTAAATCAAAGAAATTTAATTTTGTGGCAAATATTCCAGAGAATGAACTTCAATCTCTGAATCAAATTCATCATCAGAGGAGGTCAGGTGAGATAACAGTGAGAAGAATGTAGACAAATCTTGAAGGGCATATAGAACCAGGAATTGAAGTGTAAGAACATATTTCACAGATTTTTATAAGCAAATTTCTCTTTTATCTTTATAGCAATATAATAAATACTAATAAGTTTATTCATTATGTACCATTATGCAGATATATAGAAGTCTATGGAAAAGTATACACATATATAATATATGTACATAAAACTACAAACTAAATGAATTTTCTTGAGTGGTGTTAATTAAAATATAATTAATGTTTATTCTATTAAAATTCATAGTATCATACTTATCTTTCACACTTTTCAGGTATCTTCCATCCAATTGTACTTAGGGAGTTGAGTGTTGTAAAAGCAAATCAAAACATAGGTTTAAAAATCTAGCTAAAGGAAGCATAAATTTGGCCATATATGCTATTATATGAATTGAGTTTCTACAAAAGTTCTTGCAAATATCATGTACAAGGTATTATCTTGGTATCGTGAATGTGACTTGTCTTAAACTTTTCCTTACCCTAAGTCTTTCTGTCACTGTAAGTTGTTCAATGACAAGAAAATTGTAGCTCCTAACAAAAAATTATTCATGACATGATTCTGCATACAGGGAGTCAAGAGTTGAGCTCTTGGTGTGGTTCTTTTAGCTCCTGTTCCTATATTAAGCTGTAAGACTGCTAGTTGGGGCTAGCTTATGAAGAATTTGTCTGGAAATAAGTTACTTGGGGTGACTGTATGTATCTGTTTATTGTCCAGCGGGCTAGTGTGCAACTATTCACATTACAAACTTACATATTAAGAAAGAAAGCATTAAATTTCAGGTGCTTATCAAGTCACTACTTGTTCTATGTTTGCTACTTAACTGTTAATTTTATTTTTGTTTTTTATGAACATATCATGATTATGCACATTTATAAAGTATTGTGTGATATTACACTATGGGCACAATGTATACTGATCAGATCATCATGATCATTATTTCTAGTTATTTGTTATTTGTTTATCTAATTTTTTGTCCTACTTTAATTTGCCCAAGTCTTTCAGACTAAGCCATATCCCAACTTCTTTTTTATTTTTGGATAGGAACTCAATAATTTGCTAAATTTTCCAGACTGGGTTTGAACTTGTGATCCTTCTACCTCAGTCTCTCAGAATGTTGAGATTACAATCATGTTACAGCTAATTTTTACCTGTTCTACATAAGTCACATGGCCATGAGGCAAAGCATCAGGAAAATATTTCATGTCTGGAAATCACATTACATGTGATATGAGTAGGAGGCTGGAAATTTTTACACTATATTTATATTCTTCCACCTTCTTGATTTGTTGATTGTATGTCTTTTGAACAACATAGCAGATGAGTTAATAATCTACTGATTAAACAAGAAACAGGTCTTAATTTTTATGTCTGGATGCAGGGTGCTATTGTTTACTCTTATGAGATTAAGACCCACAAAAATTGACAAATTCAGCCTCAATAGTACACAAAAACAATTGGGATAAATTTCTTTGGTTTTCCTATACCTTTAACAATTTTTCTTTTTGAAATTATTGCTTTATTTATTTATTTTTTTTTTGTGGCAGCAGGGATTGAATTCACGACCTTGCACTTGCCGGGCAGGCACTTAGACCGCTGAGCTAGATCCCCAGCCCTTTAACCATTGTTCTTTACAGAAATTATAATTCTTTTTTTCTTTGAGACCTATACAATTTAACTCAAATAGTAATACAGTTGATATATGGGATGACAATTTTCTCCTTCAGATGTGTCTATTCAAACATTACTTGTGTTAAAACAACCAAAAAGATAAATATCCACACATTTCTTTTGAATTTTTGTTAGTGTCTGCAGAAGATGTGTACATATAAATATATGTATAAGTAAAATACACAGTTACAATATTCATATTCATGTAGGACAAAAAATTTAAGTTGATTATAAACAATAATTAACAGGCATAATGTTAAGTGAATTAAATCACACACACAAGTTTAGGTATCACATGATTCATTTATATGAGAAAGCCAAATATACATAAATTAAAGAGCAAAATAAAGGTCAATAATAGGAAACAGAGAGATAGACCTTTGGAAAATGGGAAGTAAGCCACGATTTGGAGGGAGGAGAAAAAGAGGGGAGAAGGGGTTGATGAAAAGAATTAAGATGTGTTATTTATATATGCCAACTCCCCACAATGAATTATATTTCTTATATAATGATAGAAATAAAATTTTAAAAAATAAATAACCAATCTTCTAACTATTATAGATCATAATATCCTGCTACTTTAATTTTATTTTAGGCATAAAAGGGTCCTTATATCTTTAGAGAATTTTTTTTGTGTGTAGCATGGAGTGTATTGTTCGCTTTCCCATAATTGGGATAAAGTACCTGGCATACATAATTTAAGGAGAACTTTATTTGGTTCACAGTTTCAGAGGATTCAGTCCATGTACAAGAAAAATGTAGTTGTTAAAAATATAGGAAAAACAAAGTTCTTGGCTCCAAAGTAAGAACATCATGGTAGTATGGCATGGTGGCATAAAATCTGTTACTCAATTAAATCCAAAAAGCAAAGAGAAAGAGAGAGAAGGGTGATTCAAGAACAAAAATTCACCATTTCATGATATATCCCTAATGAATGATCTCCATCCCTGCACTCCACGTTTAAACAACATATTTACCTAGGAATCCATCAATAGATTAATTCACTAATGAACATAGTCCCACCATGGTCCACTGATCTTTTTCAAAACCCCTACATCTGAAAATATAAGTTTTATTGCACTATGATTATTAACAGCAATATTTTCTTCCTCTATTGAATGGCACATCTCAAAACATAGCATTTACTAATTTTTAATTCTTTTTTATGAAATTCTTAGCTATGAAATTGAGAAAGAAATGTTGCTCCAGTTGTAAAGTGTATAGCAAAAATTTGTAAGTATCTGAACAATGCCATATATATATGTACATATATGTAGATTTATAATCTTGTTTAAGCAGAATCTGTTTCTGTCTGTCTGTCTCTCTCTCTCTCTGTCTCTCTCTCTCAATATACAGACAACTTAGAAGAAAGCAATATGATCCAAATAATAATGACAGTTTCGCTTATTGTCAGCCATACCTCTGGAATAGACTAGAATTAAACTATGCCAGATTTCAGGCAATCCATGGGAAGGCTGCTCCTGAGATTAGCACTCATCCTGTCTTTTAAAATGATGGTAAAACAAAGTAAAGAATGCTATTTTGCTCTACGTTATGTGATCTAAAGTCTTATGGAAATATTGCATTGAACAACATATCAAACGCTATTCATAAGGAAAACTATCATACCATTTGAACCTGTCTAAACATTTTCCCCCATACTTTGCTGCACATACTGTGGGACTTGTATTTACCATTGTAAGGAGCAGGTGTCCAGAATTATCTCATTATTCAACGTATAGTGCAAGTCAGGCTGGGGATTTAGCTCAGTGGCCTAAGTGCCTGCCTGGCAAGTGTGAGGTTGTGAGTTTGATCCCCGGTGCCATCAAAACACACACACACACACACACACACACACACAAAAAAAAAGAAAAACAAAGTATAGTGCAAGTTTATGAATGAAATACTATGTGATATTTGCAAAAAAAAAAAGAAGAAATCTCATAAACAACCAACAAAGGATGCTTATAAGCTCCTATTCCCTCCTGTTTCCCTTCTAACTAAAATAGTCTGTTACAGAAATGGCCCCATCAAGGGCAGTGCAAGATCTTTTTGAAAAGTCCTATTTGGGATTGTGCTCTACCTCATTGTTTCTTGGTTTACACTTATAAATGGCATGAGTAAGAGGAATTTAATCTGAAAAATTTATTATGGCTTTCTACTACTCTGCCAATGTACACATTATAATGCCCAGATTGGTTATTCTCGACCTTCTTCCTTTAAAAACATATAAAAGAAAATGTTCAAAGCATACTCTGAAAGAGTAATATATTTAATATCACTTTTTTATCAAAATAAAATCTAACTCTTACACAGAATTCTTCCAATCAGAATTCAATTTATACTCTTTGTTATTAATCTTGAAGGATTTTCTTTTTTGAATTTTTCTATTCTTTTCTTGTTTTATCACTGACCAAAGAGTCCTATTTTAATTTCTCATAAGCAAAATAAAGCCCCAGGTATACACATATATACCTATACATTATTTATATATTATTATTTACATCTAATATATATATTTATAGTTTATATATTTCTATCATCTGTATCATTTATATTATGTATTTATATTTTACATTTATTATATTTTGATGATATACATTATATTATCAAATGCTGTCTGGTTTGCATAAAATGGGATAATATAAATATCTAATATAAGCTCTATCCCTACATTTTTAGACTTGGAAGTGAATTCTACAATAATAAATTGTTTATGATAGATGGTGGATAATAAAATTTTTACTAAAGATATTAATTTTTGTCTCTGCTACTTTAAATGCTTTGCTAATTTACAGAAATTACTTAATGCATCTTTAATTCAGTTGACTTATATGAAAAGTAGCACTGTTGATTATTAAATGATTTTATAAATGTAAATAATTTATAATGATAACTTGTTTGTGTTAAGCTAATAAAATTGTGTATGTACACATATAGAAAAGTAGAAACGTTCAATGGTATGGATTAAGCTTTTAGATAATCCTGGAAAAATTAGCTACATTATGAATATTAATATTTGTATTTTTATTGTAGAAATATCCCCTTAATGTCTATATATCTATATCTATATTTATATCTATGTGTATAATTTTGGCTTCAAATTGTCTCAATACATATCCATTTTCAATGTCCTAATTACAAATTCAGTACATCTAAATTGATTTTTTTCCACTCAGTACATTGTGGGACATATAGTCAAATACAGATATGTTATATTTGTTTCATCATATGTCACATTTATTTAAGCAAAATAGAAACTGCTTGAATTACTAAGAAAATGAATTATTATGGGGGCTTAATTTAACGCAACTAACTGAAGCATTGAGGAAGGTGTGGTTATACAGGTATATGCAGTATACAGGTTATACAGGTATATGTGGTATATGTCTGTATATGCAGACTTATACAGGTATATGTGGTATATGTCTGTATATGCAGACTTTCAGGAAACCTGGAAGAAAACTCTCTGATGACCCCAATGACCAATTGAGCTTACACAAAGAGGATGGCTCTCAAAGGGCAGGCAGATGATGCTAGCTCATGTCCATCGTAGTTCCTTGGTGATGTCTTCTGGGAACCAAGGCCAAGCATGCAGTCCATTAACTTCAGAAGTGGAATCTCTGTGTTTGCATCACTACAGTACAGGATAAGAACAATGTTTTCTGTAAAAAATCTGCCTTATAATCCAAAGCACCTATAACTGCCATTTTGAACTTTATTGCTATGAAAGATCTGACTTCACAGAAACAGAATGAGTTACAAAGCATGCTTCAGTATGCCCATTACATTGTTGCCATGTCATTTTCCAAAATTATTCTTTTTAAACTCAACAGAACAGGCACAGTTTTTTCTAACAATTGTCAGCAATGTCCCATAGCTCACTGATGTAACTGTGCTTGCCTTCTGACATGTGACATCTATTCACATCACTCTCAGAAACTAAAAATAATGAGAAAACTGTGACAGTGCTGATGCCACAAAGCCTGTGAGCCACAAGTAATTGCGTTCAACACAGATGTCCTCAGTGGTAACAGAAAGCCAAATTCTACAGCTCCCATAAGACTTTTTATAATTTTTACTGTTTTTATTCTTTCACTGTTCGGTAGCAAAATTGTTTTATGATTATAGCAGTAAAAAATATACAAAATTCTTTACTCAACAAAACAGATATAATTCTGAAATTGTTTGCTGAAAACTCTACACTAAATTATAAACAGTTGTTTTAGCTATTTTTGAGGAAAAGCCAGACAGCAACTATAATGGAGGCTATAAAAATGCATAAGAAGCCAACTAATTCACAAATGATTAATGATAATGGTGATATAGATAAGACCTTTGGTGATAAATGCACAACTGAATTTAGAAAATACAACAAAGAGTAATTAGGTTAAACTGAGTTATAAACAATGGACATGTAAAAAAGATACCAAAAATAACAGATTTGATATTATGCTTGTATTACTGAAAGCATAAATTGTTGCATAAATGGAGGAAGTGAGATGATTTAAGTACTTTTGAAACAGAAAACTCATTTAGTTATTTTATGAGATAAAGACTCTCATTGTAAATCATTCCTCTATTTGTATGAGGGCAAAATAAATTGCCTTGATAAAATCAAACTGATTTAAAGTACACTTCTTTAATAGCACTGGATGAATTTAAAGTGTCCTATATCTTGGTTCAAGGCTAAACCAAATTTCTCTCACACATAGACCTAACACACACACACATACACACACACACACACACCTGTATTCGAACATAATCTCACCAACCTAACTAGATGAGCCTTCCTCAAAAACAAATTCACATCCCTGATATCTGAAAGATTTTATTTTTCTTTCTAGGTAGCTCTAACTGGAATCCAATTTTTAGTTTTGCATTATAATAAACTATCTCACAATAACAATCAGAAATAATAGGTATGCTCAAATTTTTATGAGGGTCTAAATACAGTAGGTCAAAGATATTTTAAAAATTGTCTAATAATAAATAAAATGTTAAAGTTTTGTTCCATAATGGATATAGACTTCATAGTGTCTAATGTGAACACTCAACACTTTTATAAGATGGGTGAAGCAGTAGCTATCACTACAGGGAAACTAAATCTTAATGAAGTAAATGAATTGTCAAAAGTCATAGAACTAACAAATAACAAAACAAGCAACTAATTTTTGTTCAGAATTTGCTAGACTAGGACAAATAATACTTCCCCTCTCATAAACTCTTTTCTTGACAAGTATGCTAAAATAAGGTTAAGTAGAATAAATTACTACAATGGACCCTTGACTTACAAACTCAGCTGAGTTTGTGAGGGCTGGTGGTAACTCAAGTTGATTGTAATTCAAGATTCTTTGCAGTCTTCCCATAAGAAATAATGGAAACACCTATAATGCGTTTTGTGCCTCCCAAAGTAGCTTTTTAACTAAGCTTTTCCTTAAAAAAAGTTATATAATGTGCATAATTTACCAGAAACACCAATAATTTTCCTAGTGTATTCACCAAATATTTATAAAATGTGCCTAGTTTATCAGAAATAACAATTTCATGCTGTACTCACTGTTCAAATTAACGTCATTGGCTTACAGGAAGGGACAATGAAATAGAAGGTGGTTATGGTTTGGATGGAAAGTCTCCTTCCATAAGGACATCAGGAATCTGGCTCTTTGGTGTCCTTTCTCTCCTTGG